>SSNU01000208.1:644307-859497 GCA_012064415.1 Gyrodactylus bullatarudis
GAATATTACGAACATCTTTTAGGGAATAAAACTCTCCATCAAGCCAATTTAGTACAGTGGATTGACAAATGTCCAAATTATAACGTGCATGAACAAATTCTTTGCAGTCTTTAAGAGTCATTGATGGATTAGACTCAATTTTTTGAATAATAGCATGCATGATTTCAGGTGTCTTCTTAGTCGAATTTGTACCACCACGAGATTTTGGCTGGATCTTTCCAGATTTGATCCAATTATAGGCTGTATGATACGGGACATCAGAATTTGCAGCAAATTCTTTCCAAGGTTTACCTTCCTCAACTAATTCCAAAACCTTGGCTCTAACCTTATTATCGTGTTTACGATAGCGTGGCATTTTTAAAATGAATGATTATCATGACGTATTTATAATCTAATCATTCCATTGGTCGAACAAAATAGGTTTTTTTCGTAAAAAATGAGGAAAGAATAAAAAATTCAGACTGCTAATAAAAAAATTTCAAATTAATTTTCATTTTTTTAAACTCAGATTGAAATATTATCAATTAAGAATGAAAAAATTTGAAATAAGAATGAAAAATGTTAAATAATCACCCCACCCCTCTAATTACTTCTCGGGGCTCTTTGCTAATGAGATTGAAAATTTTTCAGTTTAGATTGAAAAATGATGAATTCAGAATGCAAAAATGTCAACTCAGATTGAAAATAATAAAAATATTTACCCCCAACTCCCTATTATTTCTCTGGCCCTAATGGCTAATCAGAATGAAAAAATTTTATTTTAGATTGAAAAAATTTTAAATCAGAATTTTTAACTTGCAACTAGCTCTGAAAAAGGTATAGTTAGTTTATAAATATTTTTGTTCAAGAAATTTCACAATATTATTCACAGGTTTTTTCTTCTTCTTAGACTTATACTTTTGTATAGCAAAATGAATATTTTTAAATATAGGATAAGTTGAGACCTCAAGTTAATTTTTCGGTATTTTTTGGTACCAGGCCTAGTAATTATGTAGTAAATTATAACTATTTGAAAAATGATTTAGAAAGCCTGGTTCAGTGTTGAAAGGGATGATGGATATTGGAAATCAGTATATGAATGAAAGCAAAAATGTTGCAATAATTCAATCACTTCTCTACAACTGAAAACAAACAAATATTGCTCCAACTTGACAGACTACATGAGAATAACAGAAAGAGATTAACATTTATCTTCCTTGCTCATTGTGAAATGATAGGCAAGAGTATCATTAAGGGATAAAAACCAATGGCCACGATAAAGAGGAAAGTAAGGAGGGATATGAAAGAGTGTCAGAGTCAACGTGTTAAATGGAAAATATAGAAAATGAACAAAAATAATTGATCGCTTCGAGTTAACTCAAGTGTGGTCTGGTAAACACTGTGTGTATATCAGATCATCCTCTTGTTCTTTTTTCAATTTTCAAATCTATTCTCATGGAAAATCAGAAAATATATATATTGATCTGGGAGAATTAGTTTTTCTCTAATTATAATTTTCCAGAATTATCCTTACGAACTACAATTTCTGGGAACTTGAGGAATTCTATAGATTCCCTGCAAACTCTCAGGATTTCTGGAAATTAATCAGTGATTAGTAAATTACTGATTACTAATTCAACAAATTCGTATTCTTGATGAAAAAAATATTCCGAATGATATTGACGATGATTTCGAATATGAAGATTCTTTCTCCATCAAATGCCTAGAAGAATAGCTTACCTATACAGAACTCTGATTTATCTTCATGTTAGGTTTCAATAACTAATTTGAGGTCTATGCCACTGATTAGTTTGGGAGATTCTTGGTCAGCTTAACCAATAACAACTAAGAATAAGACCTGTAATATTTTATTATTTAGCTCTGATTAAATTTTTAAATAAAATATTCATAAATTTACGCACCAAGGTATACACAAAGTGAAATTATATTTTCAATTTTCATAATTTATTCATTCCTGAAGGTGAATCTATCTATCGCCTTGGAAATATTCTAACATATGTAAAGAGTCATTTTTTGACAATTCACTCTTGGTTAAAAATGAAGGGAAATATGAAAGATAAGTTTTTCTCCTCTCCTACACTTCCCAACTGAGTTGAAGATTTTGTCAATCAGGAATTGGTAAGAAAGAGATTTATGTCTGAGAAGATGTAATTAATTTCCTTCACATTTTCCATCATTAGCTATGATTGAAGAGAATTAATCATAGAATAAGAGATATCTCACTCGCTTGTACAACAGTTTGTATGGATAAGACTTTAGCGTGGAATGTCTGGTTTTGAATCATCCAATGGAGTCCAGTAACAATTACAATATAATGATTATGTTTTCATAAATATTGGTTGATTAAGACCTAAATGTAAGACTCTTAGATAAAAGTATTTCAAGAAAAGATTGTTTACATTACCAAATATTCAATTTTGCTAGTTTTCTTAGAAGATGTTGGAGCTTTGCTGAGCAAGTAATACGGCCAATAAAGCTAATTGATATGAAATTGGGAATCTATGATTTTTACAGAAATCTCGATTTTTTCATCAAAAATTCGAATCAGTTGAAGATTTCTTGGAATCCTACTCATGTTGCTCACTTTTACGATTTGAAGAAAAAATTCTGAAAAAAAATTTTTTAATGAAAAATATGTCCATTTTTTTGGCGCCAAAATCAGATTTTTTCGAACTTTGAACCGAAAATTTTTATTCATTTGAAAGTGGGAGAGTGATCGAAAGAGTTTTTTCAGGATCAAGATTTGACAAGAAAGCTGAATAGCACCGTCAGGTTACCGACAGCTACCCCATTTTCGGGAGATTTTGAATAATCGAAATTTGATTGATTTTCAAGTAGTGAAAATGATCAAAAAATCGCAATTCCGCTCCCAAACGATAAAAAGGCTATGCATCAGATAAAATTCAGTTGAATTGATTTTCTTGTCTAATCCTGATCTTAAAAAACCTCTTTTGATCAGGCACCCACTTTGAAATCAATAAAAATTCTCAGCTCAAAGTACGAAAAAATCGGATTTTGGCGCCAAATTGAAATTTGAAAAATGGCCATATTTTTCAAAATTTTTTCTTCAACTGGTTAAAGTGGGCAACATGAGTAGGATTCTAAAAAATCTTTAAAAAATTCGGCATTTGAAAATCAGAGGTCCTTGGCTCAGACGGTATTCAGGGCATATTTCAACTCATTAATTCAAACTCTGATTAAAATACTGATGTAACCAATTGGTTTTCAATATCAATTGACAAGAATTAGACCAGGATTAATGTTTAGGTTAGAAAGAATACAAAAATGGAAGAACATCAAATAAAGAAAATGAATGTACTTCCCTGTCAATAGAAAAATAATTTAAAAATACACCGTCAATATTTGTATTGTAAAGAACGATATCCTATAACTAGTCCTGTATCTGTTGTGAGTAAGTAAAGTACGTTCTTTTTACAAGAATTAATAAATTGAGCATTTTCGATTGGATAAGGGGAAACATGGTACATCATTTTTGGATCAGATTGCCCTATTCATGAGTCGAAATAGGGATAATTATTTCCTGTAATTCATTTTTAATTGAAGAATTAAATACACATCCTTAATAGACTACACTATTTATTAGATCATATAAATTTAGATCAGATATATATAAAAAATTCTTTATTTCTTTTATCTGCTAAGAAATGCTGACATTTTTGCAATTTTTTCGAGAAATATACCCGACTAAATTAAACCTTATTAACATGAAGATGAGAATTACAAAAAACTCAATATTTTTCTCCGTATTTACAGAAAAAAATAATTTTTTGAATTTTAAAACGGAATGAGCTAATAAGATGAGGATATTAGAAACATTTCGGAAAAAGAAATCGATCTGACCAAAATAAGGCCGTCGAATTTCGAAAATGTACCAAATTTCCACTTTTTCAACTTTTGAACCAAAATTTTTTATCGATTTCGATGATTCGAAGCAGTTAAGTGATGTTATTTGTGATAAAAATTGAACGAAGAATGCGAATTCACCTGTAGAAATTCACTGAAGTCTGTCATTACTGTGGGAAATCGAATGATTTGAATTTTTCGATTATCACGAAGGCAAATTTCGAATTCTTCGTTCAATGTTGATCGATAAAAATTTCAAGGTTCAAAAGTTGAAAAAGTGGAAATTTGGTGCATTTTTTTTGAATATCAACAATTTATTAGCTCATTACATTTTAGAATTCATTAAATTATTTTTTTCTGTGAATCCGGAGAAAAACATCGAGATTTTTGTAAAAATAGTAAATTCTCATCCTCATGTCAACTAGCTTTAGATCACACCTAATTAGACCGTGCAAAGATCACAAAAATAAAATGAGAAACGTTTTATATTTTGCTCATAATAAATAAAATTTTCTCATCAAGCTCATCAAGTTGAATTATTGATAAGGAAGTGATTTTTAAAAATATCATCTACACAGCAATTACAACCTTACCCGTCTTCTATTCATTTCTACTTGTAATCAGGGTAAATTATTATCAAAGACTTTTCCTAATACTTTTCTAATTAATCCAATCAATCCAGTATTCTTGATCGTTATTTTAGATTACCCAGTCATTAATTAATGCTTTAGGCCGTAAGTAGATACTAGGAATATTCAAGAAATGAGAGATAACATCATTCTGGTTATCAAGACTCAAATAAAATACTGTCATGAAATGATTCACGAGATATTTTTTCCATGTCTCTTAGGCATATTAAATTAATTTTATCTAAAACGTTAATAACGTCGTTCCAGGTGCTCAGCTAATATATCACAAAGGCTGGAAATATAATAATTGTAGATAAAATTGGAGAGTATTTTTCTGTAAGAATTGTAAAATTATGATTTAAATGGGCATTTACAGCAAACTTAGCAAATAAATCAGAGTTTCATCAAGCCTATCATTCCTATTTTATGATTGATTGTTGAAGAACGTCTAAAGTTTCCTCTTAAATGTCGTTATTGAAAAATGTTCTGTACAATTGTACCGAGTTAAACTCTAAATCTCATTTACTAAAAGAAGATCTTAACTTTTCTAAGAATCTAAACATTTCTCTTTTCCCAGAAGACCAAGAGCACATCTGATCAGTATTCATTTTAAATTTGTCCATGAAAATGTATTTTTTCTTCTGTTACAATTCAATTAATCTAATCTAGATTTATAGACAGAGGAGATGTATTTCAATCAATAATTTAAAAGTCCCCCTCCCCTGGGACAGAATGAATATCGTCAATAGTGTGTGTTGAATGGTATTTCCTTCATTATTTTATAACCCAATTGGGGATTTTTATATTTTTTTGTATGTGGCAAGGTTTTTCAAATCAATAATCAAAACACTATAAAACGATGGATTTATTTAAGCGGTAAATACAAATAATAGTGGATCCATGAGGATGAAAAATAGTCGAAAATAATAATAATAGGTTTCGAACTGAATATGGCTTAAATTAATCTAGCACAAAGTAACACTCTGTATTAGACTTGGACGAAATTAGTAAAATCGCTTATCGATACAACAAAATTGATCTTTTTTTTATACTTTTGTAATAAGATTGTGAAAATTTTCAAAAATTCAGATTTGAGTCATTTTTGTCGCTTTATTGGAAGAAAAAAATTTGAATCCAAGTTAAAATCATGAAAATAAAACATTAAAAACGTTTTTTATTTGAAAATTTTGTTTATCTTATTGCAAAAGCATAAAAACGATAATCTGGAGATAGTTGAAGATTAATTTTGTTAAATCGATAAGGGATATTACCAATTTTGGAAAATTTCGTCCAAGTCTGTACGCATCTCTTGGGAGCAAAATACTAGTCCTGTTAACATGTAAGAAATTATCTAGCAGAATACTGCAGTAATGTTTTAGATACTCTCTAGTTTCCTCTTCATACTATTTGTTTTGTTAGATAATTCGTATGTAAACCACTTCAAGGGTAAGGCCAGAAAATTCTTTTTCATGTCAGTCTCTCCCCCCCCCCCCTATTGCCTAAAGAAATCTCACTCAAATGACTGAAAAAGATGAAAACTTGTAGATGGAGATAATCAAAAAGTAACCAAAAACTAAAAATTGTAATAATTATTTTAAATTTTGGGAAAATTTTGAGAGAAATATAACATTTCCAAAATTATGATTTATGTTGTTTCCAATTTCTAAACAATTTTTATGAATTAATGTTTGGAAAGTCTTGCAAAATGTACAAAGATTAATTGTTTTTATTACATTTAATTTGATAAATAATATATCGAAAACAATTTCAATAAAAAACGGTAAGCCGTCCTAAATTTGCCCATTGTCTACTCGATAAAAGTTAGCTTCGGAAAATTCCTGTAACTCTGAATTCCTTTAAGTTTATAGAAATCAATATTTTAAACACAAAGGCCTTTATATTTCTGGTAATAATATGCTCCAAGTCTCTGGAATCTAATAAATCATCTTAACAATTAATAACTCAACAAATTTTCTAGCTTCTACTGAACCCGATTCATAAGGTCTCAAAAGCACTAATTCCTGTACTTGATTGCTTTGAAGGACTTATTTTCTAGATATTTAACTTCTTTTGAGCCAACCAGAAATGATGTCATTATAGAAAAATATCAAACATTAATTTACTGAATAATATAACACCATAAAAAAAGACACTTGATTCATAGAAAGAGTTTTTCTGGTAATCACTATAGATCATTTCTAGATTTTCAAGAGTTAAAATCATTTAAAAAATATTCTTCAGAATCAGGAATTTTCCAAAGCTTTCTTTGAGTTAGTATAGCTTGTGTCAACAGAATGATTAACTGAAATTTCGTATCGAACAAAGTGTTTTCACTGAGGCTTAACTTTACCATGTATTTAAATTACTCTTAAAAGTGTGACTTTTATAGTTTCATTTATGTCATTTCTGATGATTTATAAGTGTAATGCAGTTTCTCCCTTTCCCTCAAATAGATTAACCAAGTCAATACAGCTATTCTGTAGGCTAGAGGTAAGCTGGTTAATCCTTACCTAATGAGGAAATGATTTTGTTCCTCTATGTTTCAAGTTCTTTTATTTTCTTCTGCTTGAGAGATTTGTCAATGTTAATTTACATAACGATAGAAAAAAAGGGAGAATGGGAAAATAAGTTCAAGAAATAAGACCACTCAGATTTGTATCTGGAATGAATGTGACTCCAAAAGTAGATGAATGATCCGAATTAAACTTAAGAGGAATTTTTTTTCTCCCATGCTATTTATTGAAGAAGATACAGAGAAAAATACGGTATTCTTTCGAATTAATGTCAAATTCAAATCTTTTTTCAATTTCAATATCAGGGCTAAGCATGTCCTATCTAAAAGGAGCAGGATTAGATAATGAAATTAAAATTCAGAGATCATCTTGAGATCATAACCAAAGTTTTATCGAGTTTAAACCAGTATGACGCCAAACTTTTATATATCTCATATCTGCATTTTTTTCCATTACCAATGTCATAGGCAAATTAGGTGTACTTACTAGTTACAGTGATTTGTCTCAGTGGAAGCGTCAATGCAATGATCTCAAAAGTTGCATGTAGAAAAGTTATTAGCATAAAGGATATAGATTTTATTGCTTCAAAACATGATGAGTATGACAAAGTAATATGAAAATTTCCATCGATAACTCTAGGGAGGATGACTGAATGGAGGGAGATTAGCGTTTATGGATACTTACAAGTAGGAAGCGTGTTTAAATTGGGGATCAACCAAAGGAGTAGTAAGCTGTGATAAATTGACTATGAGTGAATGTGTTGAAAATGGTATCCATCTCTTTTCTCCTAGAGTATTTTTTCTCCTGAATGTAGATTCTACAATGTAGAATGGATTATAATTATTTATTGGCATAGGAGTAAGAATGGGAAATGTTCTTGGAGCAGACACAGAGGTGATGTATTAATACAAGTTCTACCATGAATAGTAATAGTAAAAAACATATTCTATTAAATGTAATAATAATAATAATACTGGGATATGTATTAGACTTGGACGAAATTTTGCAAAATTACTTAAATCGCTCATCGATATGAAAAAACTAATCTTCAAGTGTTTAAATATAATCCCACCAAATTTCGCTTTGAAATACCTTCCCATGCTTCTGGAATAAGATAAACAAAATTGTGCGATTTTTCAAATTTAAAACATTTTTTATTGTTTTATATTTATAATTTTAACTTGAATTCACATTATTCCTTTACATAAAGTTGTAAAAATATGTATTATATATAAATCTGTATTAATTGAAAGATCAATAAAAATCTTGTGTTTGTCCAAAACATCTAAAAATTTGTTTTTCTTGCTTCTCTCTAATAATCACTTTACTTTGAAGACATACATTTACAAGAATTTACATTACTTTTATAATGTTTTATTATTCAAAACAACCAGTGTGTAGGTAGCGTCAAAAATATCGAAACACGTCAAAATTTGCCACATTTATAAGAAACTATACCTTTAGAATTTGATTACCTTGAAATTATCTCTTAAGATAAAATTTGGGGAAGAATGCCATATCTCCGATCATTTGAATGAATACTAGACAAAAACACATCCACACCAGTCAGTATGTTCAAAATCTTTTGAAAGAAAACTCTCAATAAACACCCCTGTTACAGAGACGATCAATAGTGCACAGGTCAGTTACAAATTTTTCTCACAGAGTAGCTTTCATTAAGAACTTCTTCAATATCAAAAAATTTCTCGGTCAAAGGAGATAGCTGATTTGCTGAAAATAGACCTTCAATGATTCCGGATGTTGTTCCGACCTGATATAGATTTTTATAATCAACTTTCAAGATCACTCCATATAAGTTATGATTATGCCCCAGTAGTTTATCATGCACAAATAAATAATTTATTTTATATTACAATTATACTTAATTTCTTCACCACGAAAATAAAAATTATTTAGAGAAGGAATTTAAAATTTCCACGATTCACTAGTGATTCGTAAGAATCCCTGCTTTCACACGATTTACGGTAACATATACACTGATCAGTCAGTGTATACACTGATTATAGTTTCTACATTGGTCGTAACATTTATAAACCTCTCTTTGTGACAACTCATTATAATGATTCGGAGTAACTACATATACATATGTAATTAGAGGAACACTTTTAAGTACTTTTTCCGGGCATGACAAGATTCTAATCTCAAAATTTATTATTATATATTCCAATAATGTATTCAATAAATTTGAATAAGATAAAGAAGGAATCGAAATAAATAAATAAATTTTCGCCCTCCCGACGAGAAACAATTGATGAACGATTCAAGCTAATTTTTCCCATTATCAACAATGATATCAAATTTATACATCCCATTCAAATTCTAATGATGATAGAGTATATATAATAATTACTTATTATAATAAAAAGGATAATCACTTTGCATATACAACTACAAATCATTCAGATATTACCGCCCATATTGGAGAATAAAATAGTATAGAATAGAGAGAAAAGCTATAGGTACTACCCACCCATGGAGTTATTATTTCCATCTATGAAAATAGAAAAGTGAAATTTTAGACTCAAAAATACAAGGGAAACTTGTCTACTATGAATAATACTGCTACTACTACTAATAATAATAATGATAGTAATAGGTTTTTTATTACTTATCCCAATCTCCTAGTCTAGTTATGTTGACTAATAATAACTTTTTACAACAAGGTCATCAATATCTGAAAGTGAATGTTTATATTCTGATCAAATCTACTTATATCATCAAGAATTTGAATATGTTAAGATAATAATTTTGTTGAAAATAATTTGAATTTTTAAAAATCTTTGATGAACCAAAAAAGAGAGTGAATATAGAGATTCCGAGCCGCAAAATTCATCAAAGAAATAGACTATGCAACTATTGGAAATGAAAGTTTTTTCCCTATACTTTCTGTTTTGATCTGGTATCGCTCAAGGGAATCTTTCTATAGAAATGAAAAAGAACGCAGCTCTTTCGAAATACAGTAATAATGTACATTTATTATTGTATATCAATATGATAAATATAAATATGTTTCGCAAATTAGAAATAAATCAATTGATCAAGATTATAATCTCACGAGATCATTTACATAGGTTGAGAGAGAAAGAGAGGGTTTCTTTTGAGTCGTCACAAGGTATTTTACAGAAGAAACAGTTTATAATCATTAAGAGAGATACTCATCTGAATGTATTTATTCATATATGTACAAGGAATCCTTAATACTTTTGTTTGCAATGGACAAGGTGTTTGGATAGAAATTTTTAAAATCTGAATTTTTTCACATTGATGATCAGTAAAATGTAAAATATAGGAATCGGAATTATATGTACAGGAGGGAAAATGAATTATATTTTAATTTAGGTTAGAGTGAAAGAGGGTGTGAACACATCAAGAAAAAATTCTCAAAATCTATTTTTTAAATACATCACAGTTGTACACAGGTGGTTGTAGTATGGAAGGCTTTCAGGGTTTTTTTATGTATTTTTTAGAACCGAGAATTACGTGTATATGGTACATTACAATCGATGGGTGGGGGCATATTCCGATAGGGATTCGGTTTTTTGAAATATTGAGACTTTGGCATAACATAGGATACCTGTGGGTGGTCTGGCATCTGACTTGAGTAATGGGTATTCTGATGGTGTTGGTTATGATGCAGGAATCCGGTCTGTTCATTCTCCTGGAATGAGTCCTGTTGATAAGGATTAGAAGAACTCCGTTTATTAACCATGGCTCTCATAGCCTGTTGTTGTTGTGGTTGCTGTGGAAGATGGGAATTTCGACTTATCGATGTAGGAGAATCGTCCAAGAGCTTTTGGCATTCTTGCAAAGGAAGAAAGAAAGAAGGTGTCAGAATATTTATTTCTTTTCCTTTACGAATAGAATCAATAGAAATACTCACTTGAGTTAATCTGTAATTGATTACCTGTCACATCGGATGGAGAGGCTTCGGGAATTTTACGAATCGATCGTTTAGAAAAGAACTGTTTTGTCTTGTAAAAAATTGTCTGATTTGCCTGGGTTGTAGAGGAGTTATCCTTCTTTGGTGTCAACTGATCCTCGCGTACTTTGGTCGAGGCTTTCGACTTGAATTTCAGATACCATAACAAGATTATACCCAAGAGTAGTAGAAAGATTATCACGAGTATGAGAGGCAGAATAATCTTGAGTATTTGTAAATAATCCTGTGTCTTGGGCGTAATTATAACCGAGGTGTTTTGGCCAAAGTTAGTCACTGTCGGAACAAATGGTTTTGGATCTTCCTCGCCTGGAAAATATCCTGGAGTTTCTGCAAGAGAGAATAATTAATAACAAGAGAAGGAGAACACCTAAATTCTTTAATAGAAAAACAAGAATTGTCTAAACACACACCTTGACTTAGGTTCCTTATATAGTCTGGTTCTTCTGGGGGCTCAGGTATGAGTATATCCTCAGAGTCCATTATTATAAGGGAGAGCCCAGTAATGCTGCATTACTGTTCAAATCTTGAGACATTCCAGAGATATTTAGATAGTTATCCCATTTGAGATAAATCAAGAAAGTGTGAACTCCACCAAATACAAATGAATATACACGTTTTAGTCCAATTTAAACAGATTTTGTGATGTGGTATGATAATTCCATTACTCTCTATGTAGATACTTGTTCTTGATGTTTCATAACATGATGTTATATAAATGAGGATGAAAGAGTTGGTAAGAAATATTCACTATTATTGTTATAATATAGTTTATCTATCAAGAGAGAGAGAGAGAAAGTTTGTGTTATTCTTCTTGTGTTTCATACAAAAACATATGTGGAGATTGTAATTGTAGAAAAATTATATAGACAACTTTATCGACCAATGAGAATGCTTTATTTGTAAAGTCACCATTCATTGGTTCGATCACAATCACGATCCTAATCAGAACATTATAGTGATCTAATTGTACTGTAATTAATATTTAGTTTTGTCTGTTTGCTTGATAGTAATCTCTGAGAGAAAATTATTGACATTTATCTTTTGAAATATGGAATGATTTTGATTTTATCTTTGAATCATTCCCCCCCCCTCTCTCCTGGGAATGTGAATGACTATATTAGAACATGATAATCGTATCATTACATAAAGTTATGGAAGAGTAAATTGAAATTTCCCAGCGTGTATGATGAGTAAGGGAAATTTCTCTGGGAACACACACAAAAGCACACATTTACAATTGAATTTTTCACAAATGGAAATGTTAACAGACCCGAATTATTACACCGAGGAGGAAGAAGAAGCAAGTCTGAAATTATACTTTTAATAATGAGGGAGACACACGCATGTGAATGGCAAAGTTTTCTTGATATTTTTTTCATCAATCAATAAATAAATAATAGAATTTGGATCACATCGAATCGGAAATGGAGAAATAACAATTATGGGTTTTGTTTTTACCGTTTGCAGTGTGTAGAGAAAGTAGTCTACATGTGAATCCAATAATGTCTGGAAGCGATATAAATGAAAATACAGGCACCTACAGAGTTGGAAAAATCTCACAAGATTGACTTAGCATTTGGTCTAGGGAAGAGGATAAGAAGAACTCTGCCGGTCCTGAGGATTGGAAAGATGAAATAAAGGAGGTTATCCAGCCAAATTTGTGGACAAATTTATCAATTGAAAATTATATTTGAGACACAGAAATTTGTCCGTCTGATTCATAAGGATGTAAACAAGACTCTATTAGTTTTCTAAATTCCAGTGTGATTGTCGCACTTCGTACATAGCTAAAACTATTAGAAAATTGTCTGCAAAATCTAATCAAAAACCATGTGTATTTTCCCACAATTTCCCACAATAATGACCAAAGTATGAAAGAATGAAAGATACCAAAGTATCAGTGTTTAATTGCTTCAAATCTTTGAAATCGAATTCTCATCTTCATGTCAACTAACTTAAGTAACACCTAAGAGAGTTATAGAGAACATAAATTATCAAAAAGCTAATTTATACAACAGAGGAGGCACACACACACATAGAGGAAGAGAGGGTAATCACAAGAGAAAGATTCAATTTCCTTCATCATACATCCAGGAGAGACTTCTCCTTATGTCATTGTCATTGAGTTGAGTTTGAAATTAATAAATTAATTTCCAAAGTATCGAGTGAATAATAATAAAGATAAAAAAGAGTCATTCGTATCACCTTGCCTTCATTCATATTCATAGTAGTAGTGAAGTTAGGGGGGAGGGAGAAGATGATGATTTATTCGATTGTAGTTGCCCTGATAGCAAAAAGTGGGGCAATAAAAAATAGGAGTGATTTTAATTAGGCAAGTCTAAGTACAACTAGTCAATATGAGGATGATTTCTATTAAATTCTCAATTTTTCCATCAAGAAATCGAATTTGATCAAGATATTTTGGAATCTATAGATCCTGAGTCTCGCTTTCACGACTATTTTTCAGGAAATTATGGCACATTTCAAATCTCGAATTAGCGCCAAATTCTCATATTGCTGATTTCAAAATAAAAGAGGGATCAAGACAAGAAAAAACGATTATCCCCATAAAACTTGTGATAAATTCGTCATTTTTCAGGGATCTCGAAATATCAAAATTTCATCGATTTTCAACCAGGGAAAATCATCAAAAAAAGGTCCAAACTTAAGTTCAAGTTTTTCTTAAAACTCGCAATCAATCTCTAAGGCCAAATTGATCCAAAATCCCAAATCGATAAAAAAAAAATTTTGGCGCTCTTTTCAAAAGTGTTATGTATAAATAGTAAATTTTAACTGTAGCTCTGTATTTTCAAGAGTTAGATTGAAATATTGTTTAATTTTTAACACTCGGAAATAAATATGAATTGATCAAATTTGCTTATTTAATTTACAAGAATTAGGAAAACTTGTTTGTTATTCATTTTATTATTAAGGGAAACAACCAATAAAAAATTTTAAAAGGAAATTTTTATATAAAAACTGGAATCAGGACACAAAAGTTGGGTTTCTATCAAAAAGTATGTTGTCTTTAATTTATTCGAATTTAAGCTTTCGACTTCTATAAATTTCGACCAATCAGACTTGAGAACACACAAACACGGTTTATATTCATGAACCATGGATTTGTAAGAAGAGAAAACTGATAGACATTTCCTGCAATGCCTTCTGTCTATCGAAATAAAGCAATCTTTCTGTAAACACCCTTACCATCTTATAAAAGGGTATCAATAAAAGTAATTAATTTAGTACCTTGTTGAGTGGCAACAATTTCGGATATATTTAAGAACTAAAGATCTAAAAAAACCAATTGCCAAGCTTAAGGATACACTTTTGTGAGCTTTTTCACCTCTCTCTTCAATGTTTTTTTCAGTTTACAATTTTCTTTTCAACTAAAAATATGATTTACTAGAATCATTTATTTGAAATATCTCAGAATTAAAAATTAATTGAACACACATATTTTTGGAATAATTATCCCTCACAGATTACAGATTATTATAATAATTATTGTTCAACTAAGTTATCCAGATAAATAAATATTCTGATAAAACTTGTGACCAGCAATAAAATGTTGATCTATTCTGATCGAGGGGGAAGAATGAACACTGAAATTAGCTGATTAACATCTGGTTGTCCTGAGATAAGATAACGTAGTCTGGGGATGACACTACTATAGCCTATTTATTTATCTATCCCAACCGAGTAAATACAGATTGGATTTTGAGAATTGTAGTAGTTATTAAAATATTAGCTTGACTTTTGATCAAATCTTTTTTTTCTAAAGCTAAAGCTATTCTCGATGAATTTGGGAATTCTTGATTTTTACAAAAATCTCATTTTTTCATCAAGGTATCGAAATTTTTTGGTCATTTTGAAATGATCTATGGTCTATTTTAACGTTTCCCAAGCAGTAAAAATGATCGAAAAATAGGAAGTAGACTTTCGCACGTAAATAGTGTGTTTTTTCAAAAAAATGAATAAGAGTAAATATTTTCTTTGTCTAATGATGATCCTGAAAAATAACGTTTGATTCCTCTCAGACCTTGAAATCAACAAAAAACTTTCAACTCAAAGTTTTAAAAAATTAAAAAATCGCGCCATCTCGAATTTTTAAATTTCTCTAAAATTTTCCAAAAAAAAAATTTTTCCAAATTTTTTTTTCTCAATTCAGTAAAAGTGTACATTTTGAATCAGTTACCAAAAAATCTCTCAAAAATTTCGATACCTTGATGAAAAAATGAGATTTTTGTAAAAATCAAGAATTCCCAAATTCATCGAGAATAGCTGTAGTTAATATGAAGATGGGAATTTATGATTTTTACTTAATTCTCATTTTTTTCAACTTTCACGATATGGAGAAAAAATCAATGACAAATTTGAAATCTTGAAGTAGCGCCAAATTCCCAATTTTTGAACTTTGAGTTGAAAATTTTTGCTGATTTCAATGTGAGAGAGTGATCAAAAGTTGATTTTTAGAATCACAATAAAACAAAGAAAATCATCATAAAAATTTTGATAAACTCGTAATTTTTTCAGGGATCTTGAATCAACAATGGGAATTTGGCGCTACTTTAAGATTTCAAATTTGCTGAAAATTTGATTTTTTCTAAAATATTTTTTCTTCATATCTTGAAAGAGGACCTCATGATCTGGATTACTACACTGTAGTGACCAAGTAGAAATTGATTCAACTCGTTACTCTGGATCACAATTGGCTAAGGAAATAATTTAAATGAAGACACAAGACATAGTTCAGTTCAAGTCATGTGAGAAAAGTAAAAAAGTGTGAGAAAAACCATTTTATATCTTTCTATCTAATGTCATAATTTCTGGTTTTGGATCAAAAGAGAGGAATTGAAGAAAAAACTTACTTATGCATTTTCCAATAGGCTGCATAGCAATCCTTTTCAGTGTGCCTAATTGGGCGTTGAAGAATTTTTTAACCAGGTCAATATTGGGACCATCCTTTGTTGGCTCAATCATAAAATTGATGTAACTCTCAATTTTATCAATACACTCTTTAGTTGCAGCATTCCTTCTTACACGATGATTCTCGTCCAGAGTCTTCCATAACGGGACCAGAGCCCAGTAAACTGTATAACCTTGATCTGAAATTATTATATAATTAAAATTCATAGTTGTTTTCTGTTTAACTAATTAAATAGAAAGAATCCGGCTTGTTAAATGAGCTTGAAAATACTTCTATCTATGGAATGAAATTTAAAAAAGAACCATATAGACGATCTATCAAGTTTTAATGAATGATGGTCAATAAACTGGTGTATATGATTAAATCTTTAATAATTAGGATTTCCAAGAGTATTTTTTAAAAAGACCTGAAAGCTGATATTCCTGAAGAGAGATGTAATGATATGAGCAGAGGGGTATAAATAACAATTAACGAGCCATTATGTGTGTAAATGACTGAAAACCTATTTCTCAAGATCATAGCTAAAATTAATCAACATTTCTATAACCCCTACACCAAGTGAGATTTCAAAGCAATTCCATCTTTTCCACAATTAACCGAATTTCTCCTGACATAAATCATAGTTATTCACTCATTTTATTTACCACCAACAACTAAAAAAGTGACTTTTATATTCCAGATATAGATACTGTATTTTTAGTGTAGATTCAAAATGTACCAAAAAAATGATGAAGGATACAATCGTGGAATAAAGAGAAAAAATTGATAAATGATAATTTCATCCTTGTTTCTTTTACAACAGACAATCAAAAATGAATATCTAATGGAAAATAAAAATAATAGAGAGAGAATCTACAGATTCAGTAACAGATCTATCAGTTGACATTTAAAATAATTATTGTTTATTTGGATAAACATACATTCAGAAATGGAGAGACGATCAAAATTATAGAAATGATAATACTGTATTAATGTATCGAGAAAAATATTCATTAACTCTATCACTACATTTCCCCTCAGTTGTATTATTCAGTTCCAAAGGAATGTGCCATATTGTTATTATTGGCAAATGGGGAAGAGTATTCTCTCACATATAACCTTGATCATAGCTGTAGATTCCTTTATCTACTAGAGGGAATTAAACTTTTACCAATATATATGATGCACCAAAATTGAAGATATCTTCACAAAAATGAAGATATGTTAAGGTCCATGGAAAGTGTATCACCCCCTACCCATACATGATCTAAATGAGATACACACATTGAAATTCTCCTATTATTCCTATTATTACAACTCACAAAATGGTTTGTCAAAAAAAGAGGGCTAGGAGCTCAAATCGAAGAAAATTTAAGCCTTGGAAATTTTTGACTTTAGACTGCACTCATGATCATGAGGTTTCTCTAGGTTTGCTTTTAAAAATACAAATTCCACTAAAAGATTATTAAAAAGATAATAATTTATTTAGTATATTTCTCATCGGTTGAATAATTAGATTTTAGACTTTCAATTCAGGGAATTTACTGAGGTCCATTCTCGAATAAGAATTTGAAAATGCTTCTATCTAATAAAAAATATTTTATGTGGAAAACACATTGTGTATCACTCAAGGAGTGAACGATTATTTGAAGCTTAATTTGTGAATCAATTTTGGCAAATCTTCAACTTTGGCTCGCGCCGTGAATGAAGATATTCATATCTTCCCTTCTGGTGCAACTTCACTTTTTGCGTATAACATCAAGGTAGAAATTATCAATTTTATTCAAATTGATATATCAGACCTCAAACCTTATTTCATTTGCGTATATTCATCGACCCATCATCATAATCATTAATGCAAGACTCAGAAAATTCTTCCTATGCCACCCATTCAATAGGAAATTTTACTAATTTGATGAACTTATAACTTATTCTAGGAAACCTTTTTTGTCTTTACTATAAATCTCGAAATCTAATGTAGGTGGATTCTTTTGAATATTTTTAAACTATAAATAAATATCTATATGTAGAAAAGCAATAATCCACTCTCGGTTTTCATTTTAACTTGCTGTATTACAGGTTGGAGAAAAAATAAAATTAGATTTGCTTTTTTTATAGGAATGTAAAAAAGTACAAACGTAACATGTGATTTCTTCATTTCTAACCGTGTCTATAAATTGTCAGCGAAAAGAGAAACAGTTTGATAATAATTCCTCTACGGAATTAAAAAATATACACCCATTTAGAGAGTATCACATGTCTTGTTTTGGAGTAATACAATCTCTCCCAGAGGTTTCATGTCGATCAATTTCATCTATGCATTCATTCATTGTCAAAATTCAGACACCTGTCAAGTGAAATCTTTCGAAAAGGTTAGTTTCCTGGTAAGTGGGAGAATGGAAAGATGGCGTAAAACCGTCTTATCTTTCCATAAACATGTAAATGTAAAAAGGAGTACTCGAGTATGCTGATCTATTTTGAGTCACGTGCCGAATTATTCTACTGGTGGTGAAAAACACAATTAAATAAAAGATTTAAGAAGACTTGAGTATTAAATATTATATAATAAATGGTAATTTTGAAATGCTCGAACGTAAAAGTTATTCGAATTGTGTTAAAATTTTAGAAAAATAATTATTTCAAAAGTAATGACTAGGCCAGTAACTCAGAGGGCATATTTCTTAGAAAAATAAGCAAAAATGTTGGTATTTTAGGCAAAATTTTTACGATATTCAGCAAAATATTTTCTTGGTATCAAATTTATTCAACTTCATACAATATAAAATATTATTTTTACGATAATATTGTCGAACTTTATCAAGAATATTACTGTTATTGGTTTCTGAACTCATGAGGAAGGTAGGAGAAGACAGACGTATATTATAATATACGTACTATAATTATAGTGACAAGCGTTATATTTCGCCGGGTCTCATCAGACTCTACTCTGCAGTGAAACAACCTTCCACCTCATTCCTTCCGAGCAATCAATCAACCGATATTGACCAATGGAAGGGATTCGTTTTCATTTTATCGATGTTAACTCTCGCATGGAATTTGGGGTATATGCAAATATATGCAAGACTAAAAAAGAGAGCTGGATTTGGGCCTTGATCCAGAGCTAGCGATAGAAAAGAACAAAGTCGCTGTAGGAAATGCAACATTTATATATGCGAAGAACATTTTTGTCTATGTAGTCCTAAATGTCTATAAAGTTATCTAAATCTTGTTGAAAAAAATCTTTTTCTTCGCTAAAACTAGTGTTGAGAGAAAGTGGGGTCAAAAAGAACCCAAGTTTCGTCTACGTGATTTTTTTCAAATTCCATGCGCGTGTTAAAAAAGCCCTCAGTCTCTTTGCCAAAATTGGAGATTTGAAAAATCTACTCCTATTACCCAATGAGTCATTGTAATTAGTGATGATTTATATAGAGAATTGAAAAAAAAAGTTGAAAAGAGGAATTCTTTCAAGATTAACAAAGGAAAGAAAAAATTTCAAAAGGATTTCAGACTCTCTTTTATTTTTATCTTGCAACGTGAATAGGATTAAAAAATCTATTTTATCTCTTTCCTTTGAAATCCTCTCTAGACTGGCAAATAACCAGAGATTTACCATTCCTAATGAAAGATAATTTCCAGGCTATATCTTGGATCTGACAGATGAGAGTTTCAGGGTAATCAGTGGGGAAGAACTACGATGTCAATTTCATACAAGCATAAAGTTCATTTAAAGATAAGTTATTAAAATTCACTAAAACACTCAGACCAATACAAGCCAACATAAACCTAATTGATATATTGATATATAATAAAATAAGCCAAAGAATTCAAATTGTGCCACGGAGGAAGAAAATAATCCAGTTGAACATTTACATTTTGGATCGTTCCCCTTCGTGATAAGCTGCAAATTTTTGATTCCCCACAATAAGGATGAATTTCTGCAGCCAAATTCAAATTCTTTGTCTAATAATGATCTTGAATATATTCATTTAACTGCTTCAAATCTTTGAAATCGATAAAAATTTCGGATTCGAAAGTTGAGAGAGTGGAAATTTGGTGCATTTTCAAAATTTGAAAAACGGCCTTATTCTGGTCAGATTGAAATTTTTAAAAACTAAGTTATTAGCTTATTTCATTATGGAATTTGAAAAATATATTCCGAAGAATTGAGTTTTAAGTAAGTAAAAGTCAATTTTCATCTTCATGTCAATTAGGTTTAGTAAGGTAACAAGCGAACAAAGTCAATTTATGCCGAACAGCTTCCTGAAGAACAACTCGGTTCAAAATTAGGTATCAAGATTTTCAACATGACATATGGAGATGTTTAAATAAATTCTTCATTTACTAGAAATCAAATGAGAATTATTAAAAAACTGGTAAAGTATTTATTAATACTTTTATAGAGTAGTATTGAAGTTCATAAAGAGAGATATTCCATTATTCAAAGACAGGAATAATGTGAGTAATGAAAGAAGATGATAAAACATTAATTCAGTTTCAAGTACATGGGAACTGAGGATCGAGGGAAAATTAGAATTGACCGATTAATTCAAATTCGCTACTGGTATTAGATTGTTTGTTGCATCGGATCAGCATTTGATATGAAAAAATGACATATCAAATGACACTAATAAATTATTGGATTATCACGTACGATATAGACACATTCAAGTGATTTTATGTGCCGATAACTATACAGTCTTTTGAGATATTTTCTTTTTTAATATCCGACAATTTTATTAAAAAGTTTGCATTCAACAAACTATATTAGAGATTATTATGAATGAGTAATTCAAGTTGTTTGTCAAAAACGTCCGAGTATTCACTTAAATTCATAACTTAAATCATTTTTGGAGCAATACCACTGATGATTCTTTAAGAAATGCGCATATGGTTTTAAATATCTTTTTCTTATATATTCCCAAAATATTAGAGATATTATTATTAGTATTTTCATAAAAATCCTTGATTTTCATTTAAATTATTACAGTATTCAAAATATATATAATTTGATGTAGATTTTGGTCAACAAACTCAATTTTAAATATGAACTCATTGATTTCAAGTCACTAAAGACAACTAAGAAGGTTGAAAGATTTCAACATTCAATTCACAAGGGAAGTCGATGTTCAAAGATACAATTCAATGTCTCTGGCACTCTAAAGATGATATTAATTTCAAAAAACAGTAAATTTCTCGAAATCAAAATACAACTTAGGGCTGCAAATAAGCTTTAAATTCTTTTCAATGAATAGGTTAGAGTTGATATAAAAAATAATTACTATAAGTCTTATATGAGGAAAACTGAATTAATTCATAAAGATAGTCATTTAGTCTTCTTTGAAGTAGAGAAAGGATTGACATAATGATTATCTCTATAGTCCTGTTCCCACTTACTACTACTCAGTCACTAATCAAAAGTTAATCATCTTGACTTAAATCCTCTTTATGAGAAGTTTTTCTTGAATTAAATTCCAGCATCCTATAGAACAGACAGACCATATAATAAAACCAAGAATTGCAGAGAAAAATTGGAAATCAAGCAAATTGTATCAGATTAAGATATTTAAAGTGTAGAAAACACTCAGAAATTAAATGTAAAAATTGACATGCCGCTTAACGGAAACAATTCATAAGGATAAAGTTTTGTACAAGTATCAAGAGTGATAATTTACTCTCATTTTGAAGATTAGATTGAAGGTGTAACTTTGTCGGCGAGATCCGGTGCTTCATAAACTTTAGGAGCTTCTCGTACCAACTAGAAAGAAATGTTTGAAAGACCAAAGAAGGATAATATTGATCCAAATTTTATTATGAAACTAATCTTAGGTCAACTTTATTCAACAGTCAATCAATTTCATTCAGAAATGAAACTGGAATATCCCGATTTGAATTCTATTCAATCTAACTATGATTGACAAATCGTTCTACTTTATAATGGAAAATCTTAAATAACATTCGGCAAAGGAAAAAAATCAGATTTTTAAGTGAATATTTAAGAAAAGTCAGAGGACTTTCTGATTCTGATACAAGACACTGTTTTGATCTAAGGAAAATCAATACTCTATCGTGATTGGTCAAAATAAAAAATATTACTACACATTGGAAATTCATTGAACAATACCCACGTGGAATTAATTTGCTTTCATTACACGAATAAAAGAAATACTCATTTTTATGCTACACTTTATAGACTCTTTCGAATTTCCATATACTTTCAATCAGAGAATGGGAACAAGAAAGAAACCGAAAAAATTCCCCATTGTGTTTGTTTTTGTTGTTAACTTTTCAAATCAATCATCATTAGGGATCTTTATCTCTTTATCTTCTAATTGTTCTCTCTTTTATTAGATTTTTTTTTCTATTACAATCTCATTTTGTTTAGTATCCAACTTGGCAAACTTTATAGACAGCAACAAAGAGAAAAAAAGAAATATCTCGTTTGCCAAAGTATTTCTAATATAAACTCTTTAGGCCCTTTTCTCTAATGGAAGCATTTGTAGTACAAAGAAGTATTACGTTTTGCTAATTTTCATTAACAAGAAGTGGCAATAATTGGGCTTTTTGAGTTCTATTTCAGGTGTACTCTTCAGTATCTAATACGGTTTTCAATGTTTTATTCTTAATTTTAAGGTAAGTGATTCTTTGAATCGGATGATCCACAAACTTGAATTGAATGGACTAACAGTATAAGTCGCTTATGTCAAAGTTTTGCTATCTGAAATGAATTCATATTCTAATTCGTACATAAATATAACTACATCTAATGACATTAAATTGGGATATTTTTTCTCTTGTCAATTTATATCCAAATCTGATTTTTCCATTTTCTCAAGGACAGAATGGACATTTGTATAGGATAAGGATATATGTTAGGAATTCTAATTGACCACTGCTACTACGCCAAGCTAGTTCACTAACTCACTGTTCAATTCAATCTGTTGTGGAGCGATATTACAAAAATGGATTTGTTAGCTGATAAGAAATGGGTATATATCCAATATATCCAATAATACTTGATTTTTTCAAAATTAATTGCTCAACAAGGCAAGAAGAAGTAGGAACACTATTATAGAAAGCCAATTAAACATCTGTTCAATTTTATTTGTTGATACATAAAGATGTGAATTTGCTATTTATACAAAAATCTCAATATTTTAGTTTTATACCGAAATCCACACGTAACAATTCCATTTATTGCTAAAAATTATTTCACAAAAAAATTTCACCATTATTGAAAATATCTTGGAATTTAAAGGTCGAGAGTCGAAGTGGTAAGACAACGGATTGTAACAAATGTTCTACTCTTAATTGAGAAATAATAAAAACATTTTTTCGTATTAAATCTTGAATTACTCGAAAAATCATATTTTTGATATTTCCCCCCTTTCACACCAAACTCTGGCAGCCCTCCAATTTTTATTGCTACCTACTTGTTTTGTATTTTAATAGAAACTCCACTGGTCTATTCAAATTAATTTTGAGTTTTTTACTCGTCTCAATCAGGTTAGGATTGAATAAGAATTTACATGGAAACTGAGAGAATTAATAAGAGAAAAGAGAAGAAAAGTTACACCATCTCTTTCTATCTGTCTGAAAGAGAGAGAGAGATAGAGTAATTTCGCCAAGTAACTGCATTGTCTCAAGTGGTTCAATTAAGCTATTTGTATTCATAGCATTAAAAGCAACAATTGAAGAATATCTTAATGCAAATGTTAGACGAATAGGAAACTAAATACTAAAAACAAATTAATTATGTCTATTCGATGTTTTCCAATGTGTAATTAATAATTACTAATTATATAAAAACAAAAATGGAAGCTTAACGTGTTCTAAGGATTTAGCTAGCCAGGAGGCATTCTAAACCATCCTCAATTCTGAAGATTACAGGAACCTATTGCTAAGAATTTATTATTTCAGTATGAAATGTGAGACCAAATATAGAATTATTCCACGAGATTTAACCCTTCATGTCACCCAGATTAGACAAATTTTTTACCTTGAAAAGATACTTACGAATCTGAATTCTTTTTTATCATTTAAAAGATAATAATTATTATAATAGACGTTAGAATTGGCATATTTTGGCTCTAAAACTAGTATTTTAAATGTATCGTAGTATTTTAATTATCACTCAAGAAACAATGAGACATGAAGGGTTAATTGGCCGGACTTACCTTGTTCATTCCAATCATTAAGAATGATATCATCGGAATAAATGTTCATCTTGTCGAGGACAAAGTCTGCCAGGGTATCCCAGAATCTCAACTTGAAACTGAGATCATGGAGCGAGTCACTTCTAAATGTCCAGATGAACTGATGATTCATTGGTGGCATAATCTTTTCAGTCTGCTTCATGTCCATGGAAATGTTCATGAAAACATTACCTTGGGTAATATTCTCTAACCTAAATGAGTTTATCAAAATCATTAATTTTTATTGGCTACACAGAAATTTATTCTTATTAGCTCAACTCTCATTGGTTATTATTTTGGAACAAAAAGGTACAAATATGAAGTAAACTCGAGTCATAATTTGTTAATTGGTGACATTCTTGTTAGGATAATTGATATCACTAGGAAATTCAAACGATAAGATGGTATACTCACGTAACATTATAGGAGGACTGTTGTATGTTATCTCTTATCATCATGAGACCTTCCAATTGGTCATTTCGAATTTGAATCCATCTCGATAATCTACCATCTGTAATTTTGGATCATAAATGAATATTAAGCTAAGATTTATATAACTCATTAAAGTTGAAGAAAACCCATTTCATATTAAAGGTCAAACGGAGTAGTCAGGAGTTGACAACGATAGAGAATCTTAGGCGGATTTTAACTCGGAAAGTTTATGCCAATGGAAAAATATAAGAATAAAATAAGAAAGAATTTACAGACTAGAGGTCTTTGCTACTTTATAAAAGAAGTCTAATATCGAAGATTTCACTCGATAAAAATGAATAATTTTGATCTGTCCTTATTTTATTAAATGAAAACCAGTAAAATGCTCTTTCGAATGATCGGGTTCTAACCAGTTGAAAAGTTTTTTTAATGGGTCATTCTAAAGTTGGTTGATATGAAGTTGGGAATCTGTGATTTTTACGAAAAACTCGGTTTTTTCATCAAAAATTCGAATATATAAGACATATTTTAAAGAAAAAAATTCTATGAAAATATTATTTTCATGAAATATATGGTCATCTTTCAAATTTCGATTTGGCGCCAAAATCCCATTTTTTCGAACTTTGAACTGAAATTTTTATTGATTTGAATGTAGAACTATTGCAAAAAGATGTTTTTTAGGATCAGAATAAGACAAGAAAGCCGAATATCGCTGATAAACTTTCGAAAGAACGACCATTTTTGAGGGATTTCGATTTATTGAAATTTCATCAATTTTTGAGTAGTGAAACTGACCAAAAAAACGAAATTCAGCTCCCAAACGATACTGAGGTTATGCATTAGAATGAATTAAGCATATTCGGCTTTCCTGTCTTATTCTGATCCTAAAAAACATCTTTTTGCAATAGTTCTACATTCAAATCAATAAAAATTTTGAGTTCAAAGTTCGAAAAAATGGGATTTTGGCGCTAAATCGAAATTTGAAAGATGATCATATATTCCATGAAAATAATATTTTCATAGAATTTTTTTCTTTAATCGGGCAAAATTAGTTGGATTCCAAAATATGTCTTATATATTCGAATTTTTGATGAAAAAACCGAGTTTTTCGTAAAAATCACAGATTCCTAACTTCATATCAATTAGCTTTAGATTGTATTGCAAAATTACTCTTGATAAATTAAAAAAGAAAGGGCCTTTTAATATCCGGTTGATAGTCAAGAGGAGTATGCAATCATTTGTCTTCTTACGTCTTCTCCAGTCGATCTCAAAAACTCTTCCTTCCCAGAGAATTCTTCTTTTCTTTTATAATTATTATTCTCCAATAATACCAATTCAAGAGGATTCAAAATCAAATATCCTGAATATTGCGAAAGGATAAGGAGAATAAATACAATGTTCAGTATAATTGTTCCTTTGCCTAGTCTACTCTTTCGTTTCTTCCATAAGCCATTCTCTTAGGAAATCCAGAATTTGAAGTTAGAGTTGAGAATGAAGATGAGAATTTACTATTTTCACACAAAAAACACTCAATGTTTCTCTCCTGATTGTCAGGGAGACAAGTGGTTTTCAGAAATGTAGGTTAATGAAACAATAGAAGTTAGGGCATATCTTTTGAATCTTAAAGGTTTTGTCAATTCCAGTTATTCAAATCGATTTAAACTCCTTCATCAACTCTACAGAAATTAGTTCTTTATCAAAATTTAAGTTTTTCTTGAAAATGAGGAATTTCTCTAAACTTCTTTAGCCAAATTTGAATTGTCCAATAGGGTAGGGTGGAATTTTTAACCTCATATTAGTACCAACTTTTCTGATAGAACTATAATAAATTCTAAGCATTATTTTGTATATTAAAGCATGTGTCGAAAATGCTTCACAATAATGTCATTCAGTTTTTAAAATGGGATAATTACAAAAAAAAATGGACACACCTTTGTATATTTCATGAACAAATGGACACATAGTTGTGTATTTCATTAACAAATGGAAATTCCTCATTTAAAAATATACATATATATATATATTGGTCCACATAAATAGGAGTTGTGTATCAATTTCTTATTCAAAACCTGCTCGATTTGGATTTTTTCTAAAGCTTAGCTGACGTCTAAAGATCGCTCTTCACGATTACTTTATCAAGCTATCTAAACCCATAAAGTATGATAAAGGCTGCTCAACATTCTATGCGCCGCGGTAATATGTAATAGGGAAAATTGTCAATTCAGAGCCAGATTCTACATAGGGTCAGATTCTTTGTTTTGCCCTGAAGTAAACTTATTTTCTTACATATATTAGAATGATTTAAAAACAGATCTGAATATGATAGCCAATGTTATGGAACCCATAGCGGAAAATTTAAGCAATATGTTTTGAATAAGAAGTTGATACACAACTCCTATTTATGTGGACCAATATACATATATATATAAATGTATTAAATGAGGAATTTCCATTTGTTAATGAAATACACAACGATGTGTCCATTTGTTCATGAAATATACAAAGGTGTGTCCATTTGTTTTTGTAAAATATGAAAATGGTCCATTTGTTTTTGTAATTATCCCTTTTAAAATCTATAATAATTTAACAAATCAAAGAAAACGTCCAAATTTTTTCTTGTTTAATTACTAATAACTTATCGGGTCATTTTATTTTGGCTGATCATTCAGGGAAACAAATTGAGTTTCTTGGAAAAATAACAAATTCTCATTTTCATATCAACTTTATATTCAGAGACTTTTTGTTCTAATTCCAACAAAGAACTCCTTTTCTTCATCTTGATACTACAGTAAAATTTTATCGAGTTTGTAGATCTTCATCATTTGCTGAAATGAAAAGCTTTTTGCAAACTTCTTCTAAAGAGTAAGCCAAAATAAGATTTCCATTTAGATAGATATAAAGTAGTCTTTACTTGGTAAAATATCCATTCAATTTTGTTCAACTAAAACCATAATCAGCATTCAAAGTTACAAAGTCTTGGGATGATCTGTTTTCATTCCTTGAACCAATTAGGGAAAAATACCTAATAATAACATAGAGTCAGACGATGTAGCACCAGAACTGCTCCGGAAACTATAACATTGTATTTCATTCGAAAGTTCATAAAACAGATTGTAGATTTGACGTCTCCAGTACAAAGAAACCCTTTTGTTGAAAATCATTTGCAAGAGACACTTTAGTTTTAGTCGTATTCATCTCATGATCTCTATTCTCAACTGTACCCTATATATTTATTATTTTATTTATAACTCATCGACAAAAAGTTTTTGTTTTTTTATTAATATTTTAGGAATCGTGTGTAGACATTTGTGTGTATGCGTGTATTTGCATGAGACTGAATAGGAAAAAGGTGAACAGAGAAAGAGTATCAGTATCAGCACGAGGAAACAAGCAGGAGAATATGTGTAGTCCTCAATTTGTACTACGTTATAGTATGTTAGTATGGATTAGAACACTAGTTTTTTGTTGTTGTTTGTCAAGATTAGACTGTTTAATAGGAGAGAAGAAGAGGTAATAGAGTTCCCTATTTTGCATTCGTGACTTCAAATAATAATGATAACAATAAATGTTATTAGTATTCTGTATTTGGCCAAAAAACAACAACAACAACTAATATACTAAAGCTTACATAGAGAGAGATAGAGAAGAACAGAGAATCTAAATTTATATGGGAAAATTTAGAATTATAAATTTGTTGTTTATTAGATTTACAATCCAATGGTCATGCATAGGAACGAGTAACAATGATAACAATGACATTACTAGTTAGTTAGCTACCAAGTTATTGTCCAGTGAACAGTGTAAGTATTAGGACAAAACAGAGAGATAAAAGTACTAGAATTTCAAATGTATACGTATCTTGTAGCTGGAATTAGAAGAAATGGATTTATATTGCATACTCTCTTCAAGAAGCTAACATGAATTAACAGCTTGAGAGAACAATCAAGTCCTTATCATACGAATAACAAAGAGGATGTTTCACCATCAAATAAAACATGAAAACGAATAAAATGACCAACACGATTCTAAGAGAAGTTACGAGAGTTCAACTATTCTCATATGGTTCGCAAATTGACTGCAATAGAATAGCAAAAATCTTCGAGGACTACTCGTAACTACCAGTCATGTTTATAATGTATAGATACTCACCAGGATCATAAACCCGAAAGTGGCCATTAGCCAGGCTTTGATTCAATAGTTTCAATTCAATAGAAAACATTCGGCCAGAGCTCTTTGATAGATAGATAATATTAGAATTGTCTCTTTTGGGAGGATGGTATTGTGGTAAGACACATGGACCACGTTGCATAACATTGCCAGCCTTAATTTCTGCAAGATCTTGAAAGAACTCAATAAGCTTCCTCGATGGAGATGACCATTGGTTGATGTTCATGGTACTTCGGAAGATGATGCGCTTCATGAATTTATTGTATTCGTGTGGACATGAGAAAATGGTTGTTTTTTCAGTGTTGTAAAACTCTGAACGAGAAATGCCCAACAAGTATTGATAATCTGATTCTAAAGTATATTCAACTATAATATTTCTACTTGTAAGTATATTGATGATTGAGTATACAAATTCTTAAATACTAACCTTTAACAATGGTCTCAACCCTTGTTGCTCCAATACAAAAGCTGACACACTCTTTATCGATGAATTTATTAAATTTCAACATAAACTGATACTTTGTGACGATAGTAAGGGATTGGTTAAATGCAACACGTAGAGTAATTACATCATTTGAATTGACATCAGGTATTCGTCGGGGTAGGATTGTCACGTTGAACGGAGATAGAAATGTTCGCTTTTCACGTACACTTTTGTATCGTAAACTAAAAATAAATATGTATTAAACTCTCTCCATTTACAAGAGTGGGATATAAATTACTAGAGGTAAACTGTTTTCTCCAGCGTATGAGATGCATTCAAATAGACTCCGTAGATATAGCCATCAGT
Source organism: Gyrodactylus bullatarudis (assembly GCA_012064415.1). Lineage (NCBI taxonomy): Eukaryota > Metazoa > Platyhelminthes > Monogenea > Gyrodactylidea > Gyrodactylidae > Gyrodactylus > Gyrodactylus bullatarudis. The sequence continues at coordinate 673,765 of SSNU01000208.1, forward strand.
TTGGTCTACAGCTAGCCATGTGGTTGGGGAATCTTCTCTGATGACAACTCGATCTTGACAGATGAAAATGAAATTGAAAATCAATAAATGCTTAACCTATTCTAAAGTTTAAAGTTTAGAATCTAAACAAGAAGACAACAGAGTATCAACTGATAGTATTGCAAGAATATTAAAAACGTACTTTTTGTAAGAATTTCCATAGAGTGAATTTTATCAAGGGATTCATCGCCCCGATGGAAATTGATCTTCTGTCGGAATAGAAACCCTTAGAAAAAAGTAATTTTCAACTTCCTAAGCATTGAAGAAATAAATGTAAACTCACCAGGTTCAACAAAGACTGGATTGATCAGGTTTGTAACAAGATGATCTTGCTCTAAAAGTACAAAATTATTTCTGAGTCAAGCTAATTGATACGAAGTTGAGGTATTTTAGGAGCATAAAAACATACGCGTTATTTCACTAAATTTCAAGCATAAAAACTGATCGAGAAAAAATGATACTGAGCTGAATCTTAGTTTTGATCATAAATATTTTCAAGAAAATTTGGCCCCAACTCAAAATTTGAGTTCTCCCCACTTGAGAAGAAGGCAAAAGAAAGGTTGCTTACGATTTTTAAAGCCGTCTAGAATGTTGCAAATACTTTCTGGGATGACAGTCTGTTGGCAATCGACAAACTTGTGGTCGCCAAAGAGGCCGGAATTTTTCCTTATCGTATCACAGACATTGGGCAAAATGGCTTCCTGACACTTGTCGAGAAGATACTTTTGTTGGAAACTGTCGATATTGTGTACGGCAACTTGTGAGAGCCATTCGGATTCAGCTGTTTTAACTGGATGGCCATGCTTCAAATAGACCAAAGCAATCTGAAGGAGAACAGCGTCTATGGCCAACTCAACTGTTGTCAGCTAGAAAGTAAACTCGGTTATGAGGCGATAAACAGAATTTGAATCGGTAAACTTTACCTCGAGAATGAAAAATTGATCGATAGGCTTATTGAGAATCTGAGCGATTGTCGTGATGATTCTCTTGGTTGAATCAATCGAAAACTGTGAATTGAGAATTTTGAAACGGAGGTTTGTTGAGTTATTCGAGAGAATTTGACGCAAAATGACTTGACGGAGTTCAATGATGAACTTGAAGTTGACGCTCGTTAGATTCTTTTGGTCCATGATGGTAAAACTAATAAATAAACGTCAAGTTACTTGGTAGTATATTGATGAATTATTATTTTTAATCATCATTAAGGAAGATATTTATAGTGTATAGTGTTGTGATATACGTGTTCAGATGCCCTAAAATATAAATAGATTTATAAATAGATTAACTTACTTGGCAACTAATTTTTGTTGTGCAGGACTGAAGGGAGTAACGTAGCAAAATTTATTCTGCTGAAACGAACAAAATTCTTCATCTGTGCACGTATACTTGAAGATTAAATCTGAGTCCTGATAAGGCTTTAGGGTATTGAAAACTGTCACCGGAAATGATTTGCATTCCAAAACACCTAAATTAATAACAATAATAATACACATTATTAACAGTTTGGCCTAGATTTTGGATTTTATCAAAGAAGTCTACAGTTTGGTTCGTGTGAGAAAGAGCTTACCTGGATTTCCATTTGTGGAGACGGGAAATATGTTATTCGGTGTTGGTGGGACTACTTTGAGAATAAAATCCTCTAGTAAAAAGAAAAAGAGTTTATTAATAATTGAAGACTCAATGGAATCCGATTTACAATACAATCAAAAAAAGGCTGCACCTGCAAATGGTAAAAGAGGTAAAAAACATAAAAGTCTGAGTGGGCAACCAACATTGGACAGATACGTAAAAAGAAAGCAGTGATCATGGATACAAGCCATCAACCCTGGCTCCCTTTCCTTCAATACTCCAAATTAAAAGAACCAATCAGAGGATTTCGATTTTTCAAACATTTTGCTATATATATCTAGCCGGTGTAATAGTCTGATGAGAACCGGTGAGATATAAGCTATATAACTAAATATTCACTCGTCTTCTAAATCCTCTTAATGAATAGTTCATTAGAATCAGAAAATATTTTCAAAGAAGCTCGGCAATACTTCCCAAACAATCAAAAAGTCAACATCAATCCGATCTTAGGGCTCATATTTTAATCCTATTTTCGATCTATTTGACCCTCTACTATAAGGTAGCCATAAAAAAATTAAAAAATACAGATTTTAGGTCTAATTTTAATTCTAAAGAAAAGACCTTACCCTGGCCGGACTTGTTGCCGGAAAAGGCACAAAGGCGCATCTTGTGTTCCCCAATATTCTCAACCTTTGGCTCTATCGTGATCTGGTTGTCCTTGAATTTTATCCAACTTCCAGGTTGATCATCAACAAAGAGTACCTCATCATTGATAATGCGATAGAGTTCATATCGTACCATGACTTTGTTGTGATCGGCAGAGTCAACAAAAATGTTTGTGGGCAATTTCAAAATTGTTGTCTTTTTCGTGTGCACGTCTGAAATGGAGATCTTTTCAATGGCTATGAGTTCACTGTTTATTTCACGCCTCGACAGGCTGTTTGGTATGGAACACAATTTGGACAATTCATTCTTTATGAAGTATCCATTTGGATCGTCAATGAGGAACTTGATACAAATTCCATTGCTGAAATTAAAATTATTGATTACTGCATAGTATAGTAAAAAGACACAAATTCCCTTTAGAAAGGTTTATTATAAAAGTATCTCTAGACTATACATCAATCAGAAATAATTCGTGCAACACAAGGCCGATATTGCCTTTTGACTTGGAAGAGATCAAGTTACAAGTGTGAGAACTAAGGTAAATTCTCATATTCAACGGTTTTTATAGGGGTTCAAAGTATATTTCTATATTCCAACTGATATTCAGGTATAATATCTGTATTTTGCAAAAAAAATGGATTTCAATATTTTTGAGAAATTTTGTAAAATCAAAATATTCCTTTGCAAGCCGGAAAATTCTACTGTATCTTTAATAATTATAATCGCAATTATTGGGGATGGTTTTTTGAAAAATTCAAATTTTCTTTTGTGCATGTTATTTTTGGTAATTATAATTTAAGACATTCATTTCATTTTTTCGGAATGTTATTTTATTTCAACAACTGTATGGCCTCATTTCACCATGAAATTCGAAAAATAATTTTGTTCCGGAGAAAATTATCGAATTTTTGTAAAAACAGTCAATTCTCGTATCAACTAGCTTTATCTTCAAGAGCGGATGATCATCTGAAGAAGGATACTGCGATTACTAGGCATCTTAGACGGGAAGAACATGCAGCTGCAATTTCTAATTTTTCCGTTTTATACAAAAACCCACGACAGCATAGATAACTCTTAATGTTCAACTATTCCTATAATCTTCAACTACCTTGGTCAGTGTGAGCTTTTTCACTTTTCTCTCCACTGTTGCTATTCACTGGAGAGAATTTTGGTGTTTTGTCAGCTTACATTTTATTCTGATTTTCTTCGACTTTTACTATATTTCCTTCATAATTTTCCCATGTCCATTTAGTTTTTAACATTTTATCTTCTTTCAATTTTCTAAACTTTAGCTTTAGATGAAAATTTCAAAAACCAGATGTAACACCTCAGAAAAAAATATCTAAAAAGTACATTTAAAATAAAATGATTTTGTTACGTTTTTTTATTTCTATAATGATAATTTCTGATTGTAAAGAGAGAAAGAGACAGAGGAAAGACACACAGTCACACACTATTACATTCAGGTGGAAATCCAACTCTCTTTTCCCTCCCTCACAATAAAAAACTACACTCAATCATTTGTTTGTGAGTAAAAGGAGAAAAACGGAGAGAAAAACATGATTTTAAATTGAAAGTAAAATGTGGGGAGAACGGTTAAATTGATCAATTGAGCTATTATAAATTTTGAAAAGATAAACATTCGACTAATATACTGGATTTTGCTCTTCAATGCCTTTTTTCATGGTATAGAATGTGTGTGGAGTCAAAATTATCATTGAAATTTCTAGCTAAGACCAGGATTTGTTCCTAGCCAATGAGAGAACTGGTAACTTTGAACCAATGAAATTTCAGCTCATACAATCTAAGCAGGAATCCTAATGTGTAGAAAAAATAAAAAACCTATCGTTTGATATTTTACTCAAACCTTAATTTTAAATTAATCTTACCGATTGAAAAAATATAAATTACCCAATGTATTTGAACAAGAACGTTTTGCTAATAATGAGCAGTTCTCTAGAAATTAGGCAAGGAAAAAGACTAATTAATAAGATTTAGCTTAAGTAAGTAAGAATAAAGTATTTCTCTATATCACCAATATATATATATATATATATATACAGCCACTTTTACAGTGTACATACTCTGTCTTTACCTCTTGTAATCAATAAATGTAAATGATGATATCACATTTGAGTACATTTCATTTACGCTATTAAGAAAGGGGGAAGATGAAGAGGAAAGAAAAATACAGATGTAGAAAAGAACTACAACTACATAAGAAATAACAATAATAATTATTATTATTTAATGATCATAGAGAATTCCTTTTGAAAGAGAGAAATTTTCAACAATTCAATAGATGATTTCTCAGAAAATTACATCATATCACCACTGCATCCATTATACAGTATATATGTTACAGTGATTCTGGAAACTTGTGTGAGTCTGCAGGCTCCCTGATAGTCTGTAGACTCCCTAGTAAACCAGGAAATCTGGGCAACAATCAGTGAGTCCGCAGAATCTTAGGGATTCTGGAAACTAATTATATAGATGCAGCATGAGTTTATTTCAATGTTTTTGTGATAATCTATTCGAAAAACTGTTATGTCATCAAGAATAGCGTAAGATGCCCTTATTCAAAATTCGCATTAATTCGTCACACTGCTGTTAAATCATTTGAAGCCCTGGCTCTATATTTGAACTAAATAAAATGAGCCTAATAACCAACAGTGATAAACAGACTTAGAAAATTTCTTTTCACCTTTATTTTTTATTTAAACTTATCTTTCAATTCTGAAAATACTGGTTTATTCGGCTAAGCACTAGCAATGAGCAAGAACAGTGTATTTTATTCATATCAATGAAAATTTAGGACATAAAACTTGGTAGTTAAAATTAGTGATAGTTAATTTTCAGAATCCCTAAGAGTCTGCGAACTCACTAATTGATGCCCAGGGATTCTGTGGAATTCCCAAAGTTTCCAGATTCACTGTTACTAGTGAATAGCTAATCAGGGAATCTGAAGACCGAGTTTCCAGATTATATTTATAGTACTTGGAATTTGATTATTAATAGAGAAATCTGGCTTATTTTCCTAATTGAATAACATAATAATTCAATCAGATAACTATCAGATATTCCACAGGAACGTCTTATATGATAATGGATTAGCTCATGTCGCTGAATGTTACAGCTTACGAATGGATCCCACCGTGATTGGTACAAAAGAAACTCACAGAGCATTTAGAGTTTACATATATACATACGCGCACAGACATGGACTCGTCAGTATGCCATTCTGGGATTTGAACCTAGGACCTCTCGCATTGTAGTCCAATGCTGAATCTACTCGTTCAACGTCCCATGCACCTCGGAATACTCTGTGGGATCCATAAGTAACATTTAGCGACATGCGCTAATCCATTCCCGAATAAGACACTCCTGTGGAATATATTACTTAAACACAAAGAACATTCCTAGTTAACCTTAGTAAGTTTAGGTGCTGTACTATTCATTAATCCGATAACTATCTATTCCCTGACCCTATTTCTAGACAATGGAACTGTATGGAATGTTGATCAATACAAAAGGTTTTTTTTTTAATTCAAAATTTTACTATTCGATGAAAATTTCTATTTGAATTAAGCTTCGGGAAATTCAGGCATCAATAATTTTAAACAGAAAGGCTAATAATATGCTCAAATTTTGGATGATTCAAATCTTTTTGGGCATCTAAATAACAACTACTATCTCAAAAATAGTACCTATTTATTTACTTTTTCTAGAGACTCCTTATGGATATATGCTTAATTGTTTCATGCATAAAAAGTATTCCTTGTTCTGAATTAACTCATTAAATTCAGCTTCCATGGGAAATGAATCTTATCATCTGTGATCATTGACAAGTTAGATAATTACGACCAAAAAGAATCATGAATTCTACTCCATTCTGGAAAAGCTCAAATATCAATGGCATTCTTATGCCTGGCTAGCATAAAATATAACATGATACCAAACTTTTCTATATACCAATAGATATACCAATAGTTTCTATATATATTTTTAAAAAAGAATCATGAAAAAATGTTGGTATCGAAAGGGTTGAAAGTGAAATTGCTTATTTTTCCTGCCTGGATTAAATGAAAAATAGTGAAATTTCCACATTTTCAATAAGAAAAGAATGGCTCAAAGTCAAATATTTCTTTCTTTAGCTATCATCTTATTACTGAGTGAGACAAAATAATAGATACTAAAAAACATTTTGTTTTATTTCATCCTATTTGTTGTACTAAAAACAGATAGCTTGACTAAAAGGATATTTTTATAGCTCATACAAGTGGAAATTAATTTTTTCCAAGTGAACATCTTTTTCAAACTTATTAGTCCTACAGTATTGCATAAGTAGTAGGAAAGAAATTTATATTAGAGGATTACAAATAACATAGTAATCTCGATAACTTATTATCTTATATTATTATTGAGCAATAAAAATGAACGAAAATGTAAATGCATCATCAGAATACGTTTAATAATACTCTAATAAACTTGATAGAGGTATATTAGGGGTAGATAATCGAAATCAAAAGATTAGAATATCGCAAAGGTAGACAGCTAATTTCATGCTGAATCCGAAGATGTCAATTTTGTTAGCTTGAGCAAACAAAACCTGTGAATAATATATAGTCAAGTATTGAAATTGCTTCCAAAATAATTTTTTTTTCGAAAACGCAAGATATTTCAGGCTTTAATTAGAGATTTAAAAAGTTAAATTATTTCAATCAAAGGTAAACTTTGAAGGAATATCGAATGTATTGGCTTTTGATTTTTTTGAATTGAATCAATAAATAGGAATTCGGCTCCTAATTTATTAATATCTTCCCACACACAGAGTAAATTAAAAGAGGATATATGGGGTGAGGGGAATGTGAAATTCAGGAAACTACACTGGCCACCACAATATTTGAATGGACTATCCCAAGAGGTATTCAAATAATCATTCTTTTCAACAGACAGACAGACAGACAGACAGAGAAAGATAAGAGTTTGAAACTCGTATTTGACAATTTCCCTGCCATTATTGACCAGAATATAAGAGACAGAGAAGAAAAATAGTTTGAGAACAAAATACAGAAATTAATTTAATAATTATGATAGTGGACTGTGAAATTTACTTTAAATAAATAAGACCTTTTCCGTTTCATGAAATGGTTAAATGAAAGAGATACTGAAATTTCAAAGAATTTGGAACTACAAAGTATTAGTTGGTAATGAAACAAATCTTTAGCTCAGTATCTATGGGAGATTTTAAATTATATTGTGAAACAATAAAATTTTCTTATCGAATTCTTGCTTGGAATTCTTAGAGCGAACTCATCTGTCTCGAATATAGCTTCTCGACCATATAAAGCTAATTAATATGAAGATGGGAATTTATAAACAAGCACCATATGGAAATTACAGTGTTTATGGAATTGACACTTGCTTATCCGAATTTCTAACATCTAGGTGTGAGAAGACAATCTCCATCAAGTTAGAGTTCACATGGATATAGTAATTACCAGTGACCACACTTTGCTAGTAGGTTAATTGTCTAAAAACACTGTAATTTCCATATGGTGCTTATTTACAAAAAACCAGTGTGTAGGTGGTGTCAATACTATGGCAGTGTGGAGTAATAGAAGATGAACGGGGGTTCTGGCCTAGTGGTTAGAAGCGTTGCCTCACAACGTGACACTTGCTTATCCGAATTTCTAACATCTAGGTGTGAGAAGACAATCTCCATCAAGTTAGAGTTCACATGAATATAGTAATTCCAGTGACCAAACAATTCCAGTGCTAGTAGGTTAATGGGAATTTATAATTTTTACAAAATTATAAATTTTTTCATCAAGAAAAGAATCGAATTCGATAAAGATTTTTTGGAATCTAGATCTTATGTTCCACTTTCAGGATCTGAAGAAAAAAAATTTGAAAAATCAAATTTTAAGAAAGTTATGGCATATTTCAAATCTAGCGATGGCGCCGGATTCCTATTTTTTTGAACTTTCAGTTAATAATTTTTGTAGATTTAAAAGTGAGAGAGTGATCAAAAGTTGATTTTTAGGATCACGATTAAATCAACAAAAATTATCTATCAAAAAAATGGGAATTCGGCGCCATCGTTAGATTTGAAATATGCCATAACTTTCTTAAAATTTGATTTTTTTAGATTCTGAAAGTGGAAAATAAGATCTAGATTCCAAAAATTCTTGATCAAATTTGATTTCTTGATGAAAAAATTTTTAATTTTGTAAAAATCATAAATTAATTAGGTGTATATACCATACGAGTTAATCAGATTTTGACGCAAAAAAATACCCTTATTTTTTCATTTTTTTTCGTAAAATTTTTTCCCCGCTTTAATTTCAGGGCATGAACCTTTTGGTAATACCTATAATTTGGTAACAGTTAAATTCCTCATTTTAATATGCTATTCAACAGTGTGACTTCTGTTTCATATCAAGGTTCATTACCGGAAAAAATGAAATTATTGTAGTGATAGTCTGAAGTTTTGTGCAAATTTGTGTTTTGGCCAATATCTCAGCTTGTGGGCGCTCTAGCATCATTTTAAGGTCAGATTCGTGATCAGCGTAAAATTTTGTTTGAGTAAAATATCTTAAAAATTTTTTTCTTTTCACCACCCGTGTAATTATCTATTTAAAATTGAGGATATCTTACGAACCTTGGAATTACAATACAATGTACTTGTGCATTTGTGAATAAAATTATCTCAAGGGGAAAGGCAGTTTCTTTAAGGTGGGCATTATTTTCCAATTATAACTGTAATATAATATTTTATTTATCAAGATTCCGCTAGAAATACTTAAGATCTTTCTTCTCTCCTCATATGCACTGGAAATTATGAAGTGATGATGATAACTCGTATCCATTATGGTGATTAAATCAAGAAGAGAGGAACACTAAAGAATAATAAAACAAGAAAAGTATTAAGGGGACATTGTGTTTCTGTCTTGTTCTTATGAATAATACACAGAAAGATGAGTTGTGACAAGTCTATATTTGTGGTTAACCCATCAGGAGTGTATAAAAGTGGAATTCTTTAAAATAAATAAAATCAATGGCTTTGATTGAGAGGGTTGGGGCATTCTATTAAATTTTGTCTTACCCAAACTTGAACTTGTCAACATTCGGACAGCTGGGATTGATGATTTCGTGAACTTTGTCTTGATATGTTGGATCATTTCTGTTGTAGCAAAAGAGATTTGGAAACATTAAATTCGGAAGATTTGAACATTGATACTCTGAACTGGAACGTAATATTTCAATTGGACATTTCTAACAATAAAGAGGAATGTTTAGATTATGTAGAAAAATATGAAATTCTGTAAAATATATGTAGAATGTGTTTTTTACTATATTCTATTAAAAGTTTCCCGATGAAAAGTTATTGAATTTTTTGAGTCATTTCGAAATATTTATGTTTCAAACTCTATTAAAATCTAAAGAGTATTAATCAAGATCAAAGTTTATACCTCTTATATTGGATTTTTAACTGATTTTGAGACCTACCTTCCCATATTGTACTTGATAGACAAGACAGAAAATATTGAAGAGATAAGAAGACTGATGAAAGGAGATAGGGATAAAATCATTTTTCTTCTAAAGATAATTTCTTAGTTTTTCAGAGAAATTAATTTGTTTTATTTGAAACTACAGATGTAAAAAGGGGACCCAAGAAATTATAATTTTACATTTAAACAAGCATCAAGAGAGATCAACTTGACATTTCCCATTGATTCTTATGGGAGATATAAAGATGGATATTTTGTCTTGAGAAATCTCAATTGTCTGCGTCTTGTATTTTCTTTATTTGATGTTCCCATTCGTATCTGTAGGGGGGAAACTTATTGCTCAAAATATATAATAAGTGTGGTAATAGACAGAGAGATTGGAAGAAATTTATGATAGTTTTTCTTTAATTTCTTGTACTATACCATACCAGAGTACTGAATACAAAAGTAACTCCTATTTTGAGTACTAAATAAGAGAGGAGGGGTAGATTACGAGAATTATTGTAATTGTAAGAGCACGTTTTTTGGTTGTGATAGAAAAAAATTCTATTGATAAAAAATAATTATGGTAAAGTTTAAAAATAATGAACTACACTAGAATATTCTAACTTGTATAATTCAGTTAGAGAGGAATCCCCAGAAAAGTAAAAGCCTCATATAGTAAATGTAGTAAGAGAAATTTCAGTCATTCCAACCCTAAGGACAGAGAGAGATGTAGAAAATGTGGTCAAAACTTTTGACTCAAAAGACACAAGTATTGTTCCTGTATGTTTCATACAAAATCATGAATGTTTATTATTATTATTAACAGAGCCTCAAAGACGACTATTTTTACTAAATTTCACAGGAAGTTGTATGTCTTTAAAATGATAATTAAAGGTTCTAAAGTTGCATAGTACCCAGGGTTCCAAAGTTATAACCTACTGAAATTAACTATTTTAAAACTACTATTTATTCTTATACTATTTCAACTTTTAACTAACTTAAATTCCCATTCCGTGTTTAGTTATAATCTCTAATTTTGATTGGTCCTTGAAATCTCGATCAATCAGATTATGTTAAATTTATCGATACAATCGAAAATTGAGCGTGGTGAATCATTTTTCGATTACCTTACTGCGTTTCAAAAAGCTGAAAAGTTCAAACAGCAATACCCTTAAGGATTTACTGTAATATGCGATCGCATGTATCAACTCGTAGAAATTTCAAAACCGATAGATTTAACATGATGAAGATTGTTAATAAAAAGTTTCAATAAAATAATTAATAATTAATTTTCAAATCCCATTGAGTAGATCATAAAATATACTAGAATTAGTCATTTATTCTAACGTTTGTATACTATTTTGCGATTTTTAAGCTACTATTTTTGAGGCTCTGATTATTAATATATTATTTGGACAAAAATTATCTTCTAGGCCAAAACTCTGAGAAAAAATAATTTTACCATTCAGTTTAAGTTTAGATCTAACTTGATGATTTTTCATATTCATATAAAAGGTATCATAATTATAGATTATGTGAAGATAATCAAGATGATCTCTAAAAACGTACAAATTTACCTAATGTAATAAATTATTACTTATAACTTCATGGATATTATTATACTATTATTAGTAATAACTATACTATTAATAATATCCATGAAGTTATACATCAAGTGCTTCTTCTTGAACAGACAGAAAAAAGACATTTAACATAATAATGCTCCCACTTCTTCTTCTTCATTATTATCATTATTATCAGTAATACGTATTGTACTATATATTATAGATGTATGTATGTATATGGTTGTAAATAGAACGTGAAATTAACTACTGCTACTATTAGATTGAAGAGACTAAAGTGCAAAGTTCTTTATGGACAAGCGCTGTGTGCTACAGTACAGTTCTTTACCGAGACTTTCTCATTGTCAAATATTGGTGGAAAGATGATGATTATAATGAAGGGAAAGATAACGTGAAATCACACGGCAATAAAAACTAAGCAAAAACAAAATGCTAGAGGAGAGATTTTATTTCAAGGTAAAATAAAAACCAAAGAAATCAATAGGTGACAAATTTAAATTTTTTTCTGTTCGATTAGTGTGAAATGGTAGAATCTGAAAAAAATCGAAACCGTTTAGAGGCTATTGATGGAAATAGTTGATTTTAAAGACTTATTTCACTGATGCTGGATTTAAAAAGATTGGGATGGAAATATTACTGCTTCTGAAGTTGCTGACTGAGACTCGGTTTGCTTCTATTAACAGTTTGAGTATTTTTCCAAAGCCACACGTTTCACTCAAATACACCTGAAGACACCGTTTAAATTCAGATTGGAAATATATTTTGTGTTAATAATGAGATCAGCAAGTGTTGATAAAAATCCATTCTCCATAAATATATCCTCATGATAAATGTTTCTTCTAGAGGTAAATGATTAATGGCCTCCGAAGTGTCTTGTACAATTTTTTGTTGTTGTTTTGTGTATATATTAATAAGACACTTTCTCACTTTTACACACACACATATATATCAATCAATTAAAGATCATTCATCTTGGAGGATGATAATTTTCTTAATTCTCTATATTATATGTTGATGAAGAGTAAATTTTCCAATTCTACAATGTTGAAGAGTCTGCTAGTGTATAGGGGGAGCGGGTAAAAGAAGCAAAAAAATAGAGAGTCGTTTGACAATCGATTGACTTTTATTAATGAGAAGGATTCAGTACTGAATGATTGGTAAAAGAGTTGATTTAGACATTGTGTTGTTCTAATAAGAAGAGCCTCAAAAACTACTATTTTTACTAAATTGCACAGGAAGTTGTATGGCTTTAAAAATGATAACTAAAGATTCTAAAATTGAAATTTCGACCAATCAGAATATGCTAAGTTTATCGATACAATCAAAAATTGAACGCGGTGAATCACTTTTCAAAAAGCTGAAAAGTTTGGAAAAGCAATATTATTTTCAAAATTCCCACATTTAGTATCTCCAAAATCGATAGATTTGAAAATCACGTTTTGCTATGCTTTAATAAAGATTTTTAATAGAAGAGTTCAATCAAATTCAATGAAATAATTCTTAATAATAATAAAAAAAAAACTCGTTACTTTTAAGTAGATCATATAATATACTAACAATAGTAGTTTATTCCATCGTTTGTATACTATTTTGTGATTTTTAAGCTACTATTTTTGAGGCTCTGCTTATAAGATAATTTAATTCGGGAATACTCATCAAAAAAGTAAGAGAGCACCTGCTTCCTTTATTGAAAACTCAGTTGGCTCTTGGCTTATTCTTATTCTTAGCAATTAAAATTCCCCCTGGAAAGAATCAGACTAATAAAGTTTACTCACATAGAGAATATACCCAAAGAATGTGAGAAGGAATCTGATGCAAGAAATTGAGAGAATAAGTTCATAGCATGTATGTGGTATAATAGGGAAATTATCCCAATTAATTTCCCCTCATCTTATAACTTGAAATATCAGTACAGAGGGGAATGTTATATCTGAAAAACATATGATGATGAAGAAGAGGAAAGATTTGCTTAAATAATAGACATGAGTTATCAAAAGAGCCAAATCTACTTCCATCCTATCCGTAATGAAAATACAATTTAGAACCCATCATATAAAAGGCTCGGGAATTACGAGAAAACCATGAAAAGTTCCGCTTAAAAGAGGAAAGGATGTAATGGTTATCTAAAAATAGTGAGACACACTCACAAGATTAATATGCCAATAGAGTAGTTCATAAATAAGGGAGAAAAGGAAGCTAGTCAAATAAATTTTTCAATTTTTTTCCATTAATTATTTCATAGACTTTGTGAGTGAATTAACAATGACAAATGTTTTTGGTTTGTATCTTTTTGGGGAAATTGCATTCAAAATAAAAAGTCGTAGTTTTAGTAAAAAAAATTCTCAAATTGTGGCTACGATAAAATCAAGTTACTGAGACACCGAAGATATTTGAGATGCCTAAAACTTGCTAATGATAACATCTCCTCACTTTGGAATGCGAAATTGAACCAGAGAGTTTTACGTCACAAGAATGTTAAACTTCAGAGACCTATCGATAACTCATTGAAAACTTTATATTTTTTTGATAGACTTCTCAGTCTCTTTTTAATGAACTGACAAAAAACATTTCCTTTTCCAAAACAGAGTTGTATAGTTATTTAGAGAATCTATAAATTTTTTCTCATTTTGTGTGATATAATTTTGACAATAAAGATTATTCTTATTAAGTTAAGCAAATCTTTTTTATTGTTAATTTTGAAACAAAATCATTTTTTCTATTGTGATCAGTTTTTAAATAGGTTTTGGACCATATGTTTTACACGTCATATGAATTCTCCTGAAGAGCCCAGGCTAGAAATCGATAATTTCCAGAAACTATTTCTAATATTGTGAGCTAGATTAAAACATGATTTTATTCTAAAATATCCCCAACTCCAAACTTCATATTAACTAGTTAACAATGAAATAAAAAGATTTAGAGTCTCATTGTGTTAATTTACATCAAAAAAATTCATTTCTGATTGATGAGCACATTGAATTTTAATGTATCGTCTGGTTAATGTTTTTGATGAAAAATAAATTCAATCCCCAGCATGATATAACAGACGGGAAGATACATGATGGATTATGTAATATCCATTTTCTAAAAATTGATATAGATTTAATACATGTTTATTTTTCTTTATAAAAGGACAGAGGCTGAGAGAACTAGGATATTTGAGGAGAAAATCAACATCACAATTCTCAGTGAGTTGTTTGGCGTAGATTTTTCACTTTCTACCTGAATATCTGTACTGAGATAAGTACCTCATTTAGTACTCTCTTCAATTTATGTAAAACCTCAGTATTCCTTTTGATGCAGATCTGAAATCAACCCACTGAAGAAGGTTGACTTGACTCAGTGTACCGTCTGGAAGAGGCTTTGGAAAAAAAGTTTCTTACATAAATTCCAATTGATTTTATTCTATCTTTCTACATGCATTTAATAGAATTTATAAATATGAAAGGAACCCAAAACTTTATTTAAAACAATAATGACGTTGGATTTTTCTATAGAAATAAAATATTCAAAATCATCACTATAGCATATAATTCAAATAATGTATCGAATTTCAATGTAATAAAATACTCTTAGTATGTGAGAAAAAATAGGGGAAAAAACTTTTTTTCCTTTCAACTGACAATAATTCTTTTGTAATTCAACATTGGATCAAAATAGTTACTCAAAAATTTGTCAGTTTTGATATTTAAAGAGGAAAACATACTTCAATGCCTTGAACCTGTTGTCTAAGACTACATAGCAATGAGCTTTGATGATTGATTAATGAAAATTTTTTTCAAAAATTAAAAAATCCACTTTCTGAAATGTAACCTTTAAGAAGTAGTATTGTAACGATACTTAAGATTCAACTTTTTCCGGTTTTATCCAGTCAGACAACGAATTATGATTAGCTACAAATGAGTGAGGAATGATTCACCCTTGGTCTGGAATTTGAATTTGACCGTAAAAATAATGAAAAATCATCATGTATAGTTAATCCATACATGATAATCTTGAATGGTTAGTTTAGACCGAGGACACTGTTAAAGAATAAAAGGGAAAAGAAAATTTGGAATCGATGCATCTGCATTCAAGAAAATTATTATTGTTTGTATGAAACCTTGTTGTAGTCATTCCCGAATTGAAAGCTACAAGTTACAATAGTAATACAATAAAAAAATACAATATTTACTACTGGTTTAGTCTTGGTTCGCTCAACAGTAGTAATAAAAAAACCTGTATCCTGTATCATTCAATGTTGTAATGTTTTTAGAGCTTATTTCTTTGAACATTTTGTACGCGTAAAAAATACACAAAGTAGCTTAATTTAATAAATGAGAAAAACTCATGATTATAAACTCTGTCAGAAAAAGAACAACTTTACAAATCTAAAGAGAGAGATGGGAGAGTAGCAACCCAAGAAATGTGCAATATCTCCTCACATTAAAAGACTGTATATATTATAGGATAGATAAGTGGATTCAGATGTTTCTTACTTTGCTAATGTATTTCATAATAATAATAATAATAATTCTGGGAAATAAGAATTATAATACACAATCATAATGTTAATCTTTGCCATAGGCAATCAAAACATTGAGTTAATCCATTATTATTATTTACTCTGAGCACAAGTGTGTGCATAAATAGGGAGATCTAATCTTTTTATCTTATTTTCATTTTAATTTTGGAGACAAATCCTTATTGTGTTGTATATTTTATCAGGAACAAGTTAGAGTTGAGAAACTTTATCAAAATCCCAGATAACGGACAAAGGGCCTAAAAGTACAAATTCGAAATACAAATGAAAAATATTTCAAGGTTAATCTTACATACGTAGGTTACTCAGTAACAATACAATCAAGATTAAAATGTTAGTTCATTCCGCGGGGTTAGACGGACAAGAAATCTAGGAGTTATCTTCTGTAAATTTAAGGGGCTGTGAGTTCAAAGCAACTAGAATAGATTGACCATCATTCGAAGAAGCATTGTGGAATAACTGAAGAAAAGTGCTAACTGGTATCACATAGTAGTGCAGTTCTAATTATAGCATACAGCGTAGTATTATTCTGGCATAGTCTAAATTGAATCCACTTGTAAATTCAAAGTACACTCGGTCAGAAAAACCAAAGAGAGGAAAAACAACAATAATGGAATCTTTGTCAATCGAGTGGAAGAGGAGGCAAAAATGTCTCTTGGGTATTTAACCTCTTGAAAGGGAAACAATAAAGACATTTCTCGTAGTGTTTATCGGCGTTCACTCCAATCCATCTAATACAAAATTGAAATGAAGGATTGCAAAAATATTGATTTTAACTACTATTCTAAGAGGTTGAAATTCCCAACCAGTCTAATTAGCGGATGAAAATAATTTCTGCAATTTTATGTTTTTTTTTCATTAGACGAGGTAGCTGTTGAGACTAGCTAAGAAGATTCAAGAACAAGAGCGAATGGGTTAGATTTATTATAATCATTATAATCATGTGAAACTAATCTTTATCAATTTCTAAGCTACATCTCATGCTTAAAAAGCAAAAAGAAAAAAATAGTTGTTGTATACATTGACCTTAATAAGGCCTTTGATAAAGTCTACTTCCCAACTATACTTGAAGCCTGTCATAAACAAGGTATCTGCTGTAAACTTTTAAACTATCTCGAAAACTATCTCATCAATAGGAATCAATTTGTCGAAAAGAATGGCCAAAGATCATATAGTCAAATAATCAAATCAGGAGTCCCTCAAGGATCCAGAGTTGGACCTCTACTTTTCAATATTTTATTTGCTGATATTCAACCTTCCTCATTCAAAATTTTTAAATATGCTGACGACTTTAAAATAGTCTTTGATTTTGATGGTACCTATAACACAAATATTATAAATTCAGAAATATCAACTATCATCAACAAATTAATGAGCTTTGGATTGTCCCCTAACATAGAAAAATCATTCTACTCGACTCCAAATGAATCAAGGATCACTGATTTAAATATCTACATCAACCAAAATAAAATTCACCCTAAAACTACAATTAAGGACCTTGGGATTACTTATTCATGGAAACTTGATTTTGTTGATCACTATAAAGAAATTATTAAAAAATTCATTGGCCGGCTCATCCACATCCACAAATGCATCAAAATCGACAGCATGAAACTACTTTTATTCAAAGTTTATGCTAGACCAGTAATTGAATACTGTTCTGCAATCTGGAACCCTGAATGTGACAAATGGTCTAAAAAAATACAAACTGCATGCAACAGATTTACGCGCCTTTTGTCATCAACATACCAAACTGAAATGAAATCCACGAAGAACTCCTTGTGGCTAAGAAGAGAACTCAAAACAATTACCCTAATCAAACTCTCACCCCTGGCTAATTTCAATCGTCAAGGCCAACGCTCCAATGTTCCTGAATATGGCAATCTAAAAAAGCTATAAATTTTCAACAAAGCCTAAAACGTATTTAAAAAACTTAATCATAAGATGGAAACTCTTGATAATGATGAATTAAAAAAACTTTATAATTTATAAATTTCCACAAATCTGAAGAATCTATTTAATTTTTATATAGATAACACATGTATTGTTTAATAAATATTATTATTATTAGATCAAGTTGTATCTCAACTCTGACTGCGTGCGTATTCTAGTTAAACTTCGAAAAGACTAATTATTAATTATAATTATTATAATTAGTAATTATTATGCAGAAAAGAGAGTAGAGATAAATTTTAAACTTTGATCAGAGTCTGACTCTGTTCCTTAAGAGGTTTCTAATGATGCATATTAGAGAGAGGCAAATTTTTTAACATCCGGATTTGCAGATTTCAGTTTAAAGAGAATTTTTCAACCTAATTCCTATTAAACCATGTATTCTAAATTTGTTTAAATTCCCCAAATCGCAATTGATAATGCCGATTTTTGAAAAAGCGCCAACTTTTTTCAATGAATTTTTATACTACAATCGATTAAAATCTAAATTTTGAGCCATTTGAATGCAATTTTAAATAGAAATAGGTTCGTAAGGTATTTTTAATCAGGAATGGATATTCCGATTAATTTGGGATATGTCTAGGATGTTTGGGAAAATGAGATTTTGGGGTATCAGAGAATTAAAAATTTCGAATTTAAATTTCATAAATGGCATTTTCCAAGTTGGATTCCAAATTTTGGAAACATTGTTCGGAAAAAACATATATTTGACTCGTCCTAATTTATATTTAGATTTGTGGCATGTCATCATACTTTGTATTCAAGTACATTATCATCGTATATGAAATAAAACTGCAAAAAATCAAAAGAGACCCTTCTTTTGCTGGTGAGTATCTCACATCATTGAATAGTTTGTATGGCCAAGGCTTTTTGAAATTGGCAAATTAAATCTATTCCTCTAGTAGAGAAGAAATCTTGAAAGAGAGAAAGAGTTGTGATTCAGTATTGGAGTATATTAGTGTTCTGCTTTCTTCAAGTTAAATGACAGTGATAATCGTTTTTTTTCAATTCATTTCTCCCATAATACTGAACAAGGCTGATTACCAGCAAGAGAGCAGAAGGAGGAAAGAGTTTTCTTAACAAACGCACACACAAGATTAACTTATTCCGTGTATTTAAGACAGGAGATATGAGAATTTTTGAAAGGAAATATCTCTTTTCTTGTTCAGTTTTTTTTCTGCGTTCATTTACTCTCTCCCTCGTCTACATACACAGGGAAAAGGAGGTAGAGAGGAGCTTTGTCATTTTTTCGTACAATCTTGAGATTTTTGCCTTTTCATATTTAACAAAATAATAATATCTCAAATTGCTAAAGATAGATTATGAACATAAATGTGTGAGTGTGTATGTTATCTTTCTCCCTTTTTTCTTCTAAGGCGGAAAGAATTATTATTGTTTCTTGCACTATTTCTCGATGGTGTGTTTCTTGCAATGTGTGCAATTAATTTTTTTTGATATTCGCTCTCCTACAACTGTGAACCACAACAGAGAACGTCAGAGGGAAAGGAGAAAAGTTCAATTTGAAGAATGAGTGAATTCTCAGCTAAAAATGTCCTCATTCTTTTTCGGCTAGCTATCTAGCTAGAAAGCGTTTGAGATACTAGCATTAATCACAATTAATTTTCACTTTCCTGTGAACAAAAAAAAACGGAACGAGGGAATCATTTCACTCCCGAGTGACTGATAACAAAATGATCGAGAAATAAAAACATGAGGATATTATCATTGTATGATCTTATCTTTCATTCTACAGTTATTTTGTTCTTTTATTTTATATGTAAAACTAGTTGATATAAAGTTGGGAATCTATGATTTTTACAGAAACCTTGATTTTTTCATCAAATATTCGAAATTTTAAAGGATTTTTTGGAATCCTACTCATGCTGCCCAATTTTACGATTTGAAGAAAAAAATTATTTTCATGAAAAATATATATTCATTTTTCAAGTTCCAATTTTGCCGCCAGAATCCCATTTTTTCAAACATTGAACTGAAAATTTTTATTGATTCGAAAGTTGGACTTTAAATTTCGAATATTTGATGAAAAAATCAAGGTTTCTGTAAAAATCATAGATTCCCAACTTTATGTGGTTAGAAAAGATCATGAAAATAATCTTGATAATTATTATCATGGAAAATAATAATTATACAACAATGGGGATACAACTGTAATACTATTGTAATCTGTAGCATCAACAAATTCTACATCTTGAGATAAAAAAATTATAATCCAATTCTCTATCTATATACACACACTGTAGATTGTAATCTAATTTTCCCCACTCAGACTTGTATTATTCCACAAATAAATGTGTTATTTAATTTTTTCATTTTTACTTCAATATATAATGAAAAAATCCCATTTACATAATCAATCAATAAGTCCGCGGGGAAGAGAGGTTATACTAAATATTGAATAATCATTAGGGTAAAGTATTATTTTTAATTTTTCGAGTTTATCCTTTCATTTGTTTTAAATCTTATTTGAGCATTGCTCAATAATCTCAATTGAAGATGTCAAATTTTTAAATTTGCGCCAGTCTTCCTCAACGAATTTTACTACGAGAAATAATAAATTTTGAATTACGCTATGATCTTACTGAATCCAACCTGGAAAAATCTGGTCAATTTGGGAAAAATGAACAATTTCTAGGGAAAATGGGATTTATGTATATCGGAAGATCAAAACTTTTAAAGGCATGATATGTATTTATAATTATAAATAAATGCAAATTTAATTCTCTAAAGATTCATGCTAGGCACAGGAGGCGAATTAACGTCGTCAGAATGTCAGTGAGGAATTGAACCACTTTGGCTACAGACGTTGTGAGCCTAAAGCAAAAGTCAGACTTTGATCTCGGCATATACAAACGAGTCTAGATTCTCACTCAGTCAAATTTTTCGTTAGACAATCCTTTTACTTTCACAACTTGTGTTCAATAACGATTTGCGTCTCAAAAAAAACTTCACATGACTCTTTTTTGGCTTAGTAATGTATGATTCAAGAAAATGAACAGGCTATAACTTGAGTCTATAATGACTCTGAAGAACGAAGCAACTCTCTGATAGAGAGATTTTAAAAACAGACCATAGATTCGATCGAATCAAAAATGAGGTGTATTAATTATTTAATAGGGGTGATGATGGTATCTGGGCTGTTGCACAGACTGTGTGTCTCTATCTCTCTACATATTATATTCACCTTTCTAGCTTGTCCACCACCACAACCACCAGGAGTTGATACAAGAATCTCCTTATCCGAACACTGAGAGAACATTGAATTATATATTTTTATTTCAAAAAGTAAGCAGTGTATACACATATTTGTAGATATTTTGTTGTTGAGTATTCGTAGTCTCATTTTGTGTTCTTCTTCTTATGCGCTCTTGATCTCTTGATGAATCCATAGATTGAGAGCGTACACAAAAACTATTGAATAATTAATCATCTCAATGTTAATTCTCCCTATTTTCATCTTTTTCGCTCTCGTTCTCTCACTCACTCACTCGAGTTATTGATCAAAAACTGGAGTTTTTTCCCCTACTCTTCGTCCTGTTAATAAGCAGAGATCTCACTCGATTTAATTCATACATTCTCCTACCCCTCCCCTCCCCGTTTCTGCATTACATTACATTCTACCTCATGGAGTCTAGTTTTTTTTCTTGTATGAGTAAAAATAATTTTGAGTACCTTCTATAAACTGCTTATTTCGTATCATTACGAGAGTTGTTCCAAGTGCTATATTTTTTATCAAAAATTCAATATAAAGTTAAATAGACAGTTTTAATAATATTCTCCTTGACGAATTGAATTCTATGGATAAAAGACTAAAACTATTACAAAAAGCCTTTTCTCTACTACTAGCTAGTAGATAAGTATCAATTCAGATAATTCGATATATCAATTATGACCTAGTTATTTGAAATAATAATGTTATCGCTATGAACAAAATAATACAGATTAGAAATAAAAACTATTTCTCTCATTTATTATTGACGAGTGGATAAATTTTGCCGAGTTAGATACGAGATTTTAGCTTAAATCTATAAATTCAAAAAAACCTTTTATCAAACATCATTCTCGGCATGAATTCAGGGTTTCCAGACATTTCATTTTAATAAAGTTGACATTTTGCACATCCTCACTAAATAATATTTTAAACCAGATTAATTAAAGCGACTCGAGATTTTATCGAATCACCAAGTCAGTATATAATGGGCGTAGCTTTAAAAATTTTAATTTTTCATTGAAAATCGGATTTATTTCTCCAATGGAACTTATTGCTTATTCGTCTATTCTACATATTATATTGCCCAGTTAGGGAAAAACAAATTCTTTTTAGACTATAGAGTCAAACATTTTTCACATCAACATCCCGGCTGAGCCCATCTCTTTTGGCGTAGTGGTATCTCTCTCACCTCTCATTCGGACCCTCTTACTCTCGGTCCTAGGTTCAAACCCTCCCACACCGGGCACATTGAACACTCTTTCCATGTTCCATTATTTGTACAAATCATTTCTATAATTAAATATAAATGTTTCAATTTCAAAAAAAAAATGATGAATTTTCTTGTCTAACAAAAAAAAAATATCTCTAGTATAATTTAAATTTGTAGATGTATGAGAGATGACATGAGATAACATGAAAATAATGTACAAGCAATACATTTATATTTAGCTTTAATGGAAATTTTTTATTAACCTGTCAACGCGCATCGATGAGACATGTGACCCTTAGTTATTTTCATCAATACACAAGACAGTTGTTAATCGATTGACCTCGGACACATTGTAATAGTATACATATTAATATGATATATGTATATTGTCCTCCATTCAAGATTGGGACTAAAATATCTTGAATGCGAGTAGAATA
This sequence comes from Gyrodactylus bullatarudis, assembly GCA_012064415.1. Classification (NCBI taxonomy): domain Eukaryota; kingdom Metazoa; phylum Platyhelminthes; class Monogenea; order Gyrodactylidea; family Gyrodactylidae; genus Gyrodactylus; species Gyrodactylus bullatarudis. The sequence continues at coordinate 696,472 of SSNU01000208.1, forward strand.
ACATTTGGAGATGAAAGGAAAAGTTTTGATATTACATTATTTTAGAGCGCAGTTATTAATTTTAATAGAATAATTACTTTGTCATGGTAACATGAAAAGTTGAATTTTATACGTTATACGGATAGAAATTATTATACAATATATACAATGGGGAGAATAATACTGTAAAATACTGAGGAAGACACACATTCAAGGTATCTAGGGTGTAAGAAATAAAGATTAAAGATAACGTAGTTTAGGAGTGAAAGGGATTGCCTAATGATTCTTTGCGTCAATGTTACCAAATGAAAACTATAGAAATCAATTTGAATCGGCAAAAGGTTTCCTATCCTACAGGTAAATTTGAGTTGATTGCATAATCCTCCAAGTGAGTAAGAAACTCATTTATTCTCTGATCTTTAGACATTCCCAGAGGATTTCGGTTTAATTAAAATTAGTGTCCTACTTACAATTGATGAATTGGAGATGATAATGACATCTCCAGCAATACTGGGGACATATCTTGTCTACTCTAATTTTAATTTGGTATGAAAATACAGTTAGTACTTTATGTCGATAGGGATGATGAAGTGTGTTGTCATTAGATAATTAGATTAGAGCATCGAAATAAAGACACAGAGACCCAATGTATTGGCCTCTTGTCAAGAAAGAGCACCACAAGGCTCCTACACCAGTACCACCACTTAAAGAGGTATTTCAGAATTGATTTTGGTAAATCAACACACTATAGGCTTCTACTGATACAACAGATTACAACTCTAGCATAGTGATGTTGTGACTCTTTTGATTTATCATTGTGAAAATAATAATAATTTCTCAAAAGTATATTTCCGTTGTATCCTCTAGAGTAAAAATTGAATATCCCCTCTAACACAAACTTACATACAAAAATTGATAAAAAAGTTAGTTTTAGTAATGGACTCTTTTGAATATAATGACACCTTCTCTTCTCTCACTCACCCCCCCCCCTCGGGTATTTGGATTGGCAAATTGAGTTTATTATTACTTTAGAGTCACTGGGCATTATTATTATTTTTTATACAATTTGTAATTTTAGAAAATTGAAAAACATAACTTTAAAGGGGAAAAAAATAGAATGTTACAAGAATGTTTGCTGCACTCAAAGTTGGAGGTGACAAGAATTGATTAGAGAAAAGAAAATACAGTTAATCCTGAATGCAAAATAAGACCAACTCGATAAAAATTATTCGAATTTGGCCATAGAGATAGCGAAGATCTTACTGTTCCCGAGAAAAGGTTTAACTCTCAGATTTTGGATAATTTGCCTTCGTGATAATCGAAAAATTCAAATGGTTCGATTTCCCACAGTAATGACAGACTTCAGTGAATTTCTAAAGGTGAATTCGAATTCTTCTTTCAATGTTGATCCCAGACATCATATCAGAGAAAAATATCGAGTTTTTTTGTAACAATAGTAAATTCTCATCTTCATGTCAATTAGGTTCATAATATCTTTTCAACTTAATACTAAGCATTTGATTCTAAGATGACAGATTTCCAGTTTTATCAGATTTCATTTCTCAAATCTTGTCCAAGAAAGTTAATTTTACACGATTCAATATCCTTACATACCTTCATACTCAATGTTGGTTAGGGTAAACATTACTCACTAAACTCTGGTATTATAGAGGGGAGAAAGTCAGTGTTGAGCTACATTTTTGAAATTTGATATTTCGTTTCATTTTATAAACAAGTTATGTTATTCATCCCTTTCAATCATACTACTACACTTCAACATAGAGAATATTCTATACCAGTGTTATGCAATAATAGAATGTAATCCTTTCGGACAGATTTATGACCTCTTGTGTTTTTATGGTCCCTCTTCAAAGAAAATAGTTTCTACAACTGATTCTAAAACTGTGATAAAACGAAGAGAAAAACAAAAAGTTATGATTAGAATCTTATCAAAATGTTGGATACAAGTTCGTATGAGACACAAAAATTCAATATGATAAATACTCACTGCCTCAGTCCAAGTTGTCAATGTTGAGAGGAGAAAAATTATTCCTAAAAGTAATCGTTGAGAAGACATTCTATTCTAACAGTTTGCTTCCTTTGATATATAAATATGGTTGTCTTTGTCTATTGAGAGAATACAGTGTTCAGCTATCTATCTTTGAATGTGTCAACAACTTGATGATTGTTAATTATTGCATTTAACTCTGATGGGAGGTGAACACGATAATTCGTTATAGCATGCTTCACTAATCAACCTCATTGGTCAAAATTTGATTAGCCAATAAGAATGAAGCAAACAAAATTTTATGATTAATCTCCTAAATGTGAAATTAAACAGTAACATTTTTGATAAAACCTTAAAATTTGTAGAATAGAAAAATGATTCAATGAATAGTGTAAGTAGTGTAGAATAATGAAAAGCTATCAAGACACTCCAAGGTATTCTCAGTTGAATTACAAGTAGGTCAGAAGAATTTTTGAAAAAAAACTTTTCTCATAGAATTAAAATTGAACCAATTAACGCTTTAAAAGAACCCTGTGTGGAATATCAGAAAATTTTAATTTCTCGTATTAAAAGTCAAGCCTTTACTGATACAAATAACAGTTCAAATGAAATACTAACCAAAAATACTTCTTTATACGTGAAAAAATTGGATAATTTTGTAATTCAACCAAAAAATGAGGAACCAATAAAAAAGACTAAAGACATTGAAAAGAATAGGAGCCTTGATAGCGAAGAGAAAAATTTAATTATCAATAAAAAATCAAATAAAAATGAGAGTAGTAGCCCTGATGAGAAAAATGCCTATTACTATTCACTATTTCCCAATGTACCACCTGTTATTCGAATTATACGAAATAACTTGAAGATTTCATTAGCTGGGCGAAAATCCTTGTATTTTCGAAGTAACATTCTTACTCCATTAGTTTTGAAGAGAATATTCAAACTTAACGGGATTAGAGAGAATTATTGTGAGTGTTTTTTTATTTATCAGGACCCCCTCTCTAGACATGATTTTTTTATCTCTGAAAGACTTGAGCACGTGCCAGATAAAAAGGGGTCCTTGTTTATTTTACTGATTACTAAAGTGTATTAGTGAACGAATAAATAAATAAGATTAAGTGTAAAACTTTCAGAATGGTGAAAATTGAACCGTTTTTTCTTCAAACTTCGAGCTGAAAATGAATGCTTATTTTAGATGTTCACCCAAATGAGAGTATCGATGAGGTAGAGTCAAGTTTCTGGACAATTTACTATGGCAAGACAATAAAGAAACAAAACTATAATACTCTGAGGGAATATCAATTAGTCAATCATTTCCCGAACTCTGAATCTTTGGGCAGGAAAGATTATCTATGGAAGAATTTGAGAAAAATGAAATTATCCTATCCAGAGTTTTACGAGGACATTATGCCAGAAACATTTCTTATTCAAAAGGAAATAACAAAATTTCGTCATTATTGGCTAAAGACATCATTGGATTTATGGATATATAAGCCAGTATGTTTTTTAATTTTATTCTTAATCTTTTATCTGAGACTGAAATCAATTACAGCAAGTACTCCCTTGGCTCATTACATAAAAATTATGATATATATCTATCGTAGTTTTTTTATCATAATTATGTCTCTCTGACTATCAAAGATGTATGGATTATCTGTAAATGATAATTTTAATAATTTTAACAAGATCTGAAAAGGGCTATTTCATCTTGGTTTCGACTTATAAAACCTTGGTTTACTCAAAGAAACGTTTTGCTGAAATTAAGAGGGAAGAGAAGCTGAAAGATCCAAAAGAGGGTGTCTACTTGATATAAAGCTAATTAAAAACCGGTTATCATCATAAATAATGGGATATTGACAAAAAATGTAGATATGGGTAGGCTAATTGACAAAAAGTGTATGGTATTTTCACAAATTCAATAGATGTATACTACTATCGAATAGAAAAATTTTGATCTTTCTCCAGTAGTTGAAAATTGGAAGATTATATTTTGATATTTATTTTTATATGTCAACCAGGCTAGCATCCTCAGAGACCTGGCGAAATATAACGTTGATCACTAGAAAATGCGTCTGTTGTCTCTAACCTTCTCCCATGAGTTCAGAACCCAAATATTGTATACATTTTGTGGGTATTTACTAAACATGAATGGGTTTTTTCAACATCATGCCCCTCCCCAAAAAAACCCAAAATAGGTTTAAAAGGTTTTTTCCATTTGCGAAATAGCTATAGAGCCTACAAAAATAATACCTGAAAATATTTTTCAAGATCAAAAACATTTCGATTTCAATGGAAATTGACATAAAATGTATAAATAGGTGGAAAGTGTGATAAAATTTGAGGATTCTAAAAAAACAAATTTTGATAAATTCGTCATTTTTCAGGGATCTTGAAATATCAAATTTCATCGGCTTTCAAGTAGGGAATGTGGTCAAAAATCAAAATTTAATTTTGACAGGATTATGGGTTGATTCTCTGAACCAGATTCAGCATATGTAATTTCTTTGACTATTTCTGATCCTAAAAATCAACTTTTGATCACTCTCCCACATTGAAATCAGCATAAATGTTCAACTCAAAGTTCAAAAATGGGAATTTGGCGCATTTTCCTTAAAATTGATTTTTTCTAAATTTTTATTTCCCCGCATTCTGAAAAAACAGGGGGGGGCTCATGGAATCTATAGATTTGCAAGACCCACTTTCACAATATGAAGAAACACAATTCGTTTGAGTTAAAATTCAAATTGAGAGAGTGATTGAAAGTTGAATTTTAGGAACGCGAGTAGAAAAGAATATGCAAAAGAGGCAGTGTGGAAAAATCGAGTTTTGATTTCTTGGTAATGCTTGAAAAATCAGTGAAATTTCGATGATCCCTGAATTTCATAGTGCTACTCGGTTTCCTTGTTCAATCGTGATCCTAAAATTCTACTTTTGATTCAACTCAATTATAAATGGGGAGTTTTGAAGCTAAATAGAGAGATTTAAATTTGCCCTAAAGTCGATTTGTCAGTATTCTGTAAAAATCATATTAACTGTAGCTTAAGTTCATGAATAAAAGTTTCTTCAACACCCTTATTTCATAGTCGGCATCAGCACGAGGTATTGGAATAAAGTTGGTTGATAGCATCGATCAGATCCCAAAGAAATCAGGTATAATGCAAAAATACATCAAGGATCCATTCCTCATTAATGATAGTAAATTTGATTTGAGAATATACGCTACAATCATTACAATAAAGCCTCTATCGATTTACATACACAAGGAGGGTCTTGTACGATTTGCTTCAAAGCAATACGATGAATCGGAGAATTCGTATTCTAACAACTTTGTACATTTGACCAATTATTCGATAAATAAGAATAATCCAGAATATCTCGTCTCAAATGATGATAACAAGTTTGCACATAAATGGTCCCTAGAAATGCTTTGGAAATGGTTCAATTCGAATGGCATCAACTCTAAAAAGATTTTGGAGGCAATAAAAGTGAGTGCCATGTGCATAGCTCAAAATAAGAGAGCAAATCAGGATTTCCTTTTTATCAAGGTCATCGTTGTCCGAACAATTCTAAGCTCATATGAGGAAATTTACAGGGCAACAATGGAGACCTGTATAAATCCAAGGATACCATCAGAGCTGTATGGATTTGACCTACTCATCGATAGATCATTAAAAGTGTGGTTGTTAGAAGTCAACTTATCTCCGAGTATGAATATAAGTTCAAAGCTCGACCATCGCATCAAGGAGAATGTGATGTGTGATTATTTGAACTTGATGGGTATACGAGTGACGTCTTTGGAGAAATTAACTGAAATGACACGAAGGCAACTCGATATAAATGAAGACGAAATTGGTATTTTTCTTCTTTTAATTTAATCATAATTACTTAAAAGTAGTAAGGTAGTTGATAACAAGTTTTATTCAAGAGAATGAATTGAACTTGAATGACGAGATGAAAGGAATTCAGACAGAGAACGAATTCATCAAGGCTACATATTACTCAAATAAGTTATTTGAAGAATATTCACGTAAGAATTCTTATTGTTGTTATTTTATTAATATTTTATATATATACTTACAAGTAGATATGCTATACCGTAATGTGTTTTTTCATAAATGAATTTCAAATCTTTTATTATGTAGAATTCAGAGACTATCAAGTCTCAAGAAAACAACGTCTGTCAAATCTCTTCAACGGCATCTTCGATATCCTAACACCGGGTGATATTCGTACTCTAACTCGATTCATTGATCAAATTGAACGAAGGGGTGATTTCGAGATACTATTCCCCATATCTGATGATGTCCTAATGGATCAATACTTTTACATTGGTCATAGAAGTCGATTTACGTACGAAATTATCCTCTGCTCAGCCTACATGCTATCTGATAATAAAACATTGAGTTAGTCTGTCATCTAAAACATATCACTGCATGTGACAGATCAAAATATCTATTTTAACATTTGTATTTAGTTAGAGAAAGACTTGCCACATTTTGCAAGCGAAATGTACACAAGATCCATGATGAAAAGGCAGCTCCAAGGGAATGTCAATGGAGAGAGAATAACAAAGCTAGTATCTTGAAGAAATAGTAGTATTCTTCAAAGACTAATGAAAACTAACTAACATCAGAGTAATTTATTGAAAAATAAATTAATTCAAATTTACATTTCACTTTGACTGTCTTTTCCTCTATATAAAATAGATTTCGTCTCATTATGAGTTAACCAATGAAACTGAATCCCTAATTCATTGGCCAATAAGATTGCAACAATAATTTCCACGATCTCGTTTCATAGATAATTCACAATATATTTTTTATTCATTTTTGTTTTTTTCCTATTTACAATCAAAGTTTCTTTAAAAATGTTGACGCAATTAATTGTATTACTGGCGACAGTTGGTTATTATGGAATCATCGGCATGGAGGAATCTATTGAAGATCGTATCTCGCAGGCTATTTTCAATGGTTACAACCAATTTGAACGTCCTCCACCCTTGAATATTTCGAATAAGTATGGTCGAGCAACTGAGGTAACTGTCTTTTGCCAGATTCTCTCGATTACCTCTGTCAATGTCAAGAGTATGCAGTTCACATTGGACATGTACCTGAGACAGAAATGGGTGGATCAACGATTGGCCTGGAATCGCTTCGACGAATTCAAACACCATCAAAAGTACATAACTTCAATAGAGAATAAGAAAAAGTCTTGGATACCGGATTTGTTCTTTCGCAACGGCAAGGTCGGACGCATTCATAATATGACATGTGAAAATATGTTGTTCCGCATCAAGTCAGATGGACATATTCTCTTCAGTCAGAAGATTACAATGACTTTTTCATGTACAATGGACTTTAGGACATTCCCAATGGACCGTCAAGTGTGCTATTTGAACATTGGCAGTTATGGCTATACAACAGATGAATTAATCTTTAAATGGATTGAAAAGACAAATGAAACAGCACCCATGAAGTTCCAGAAGGACCTGCAAATTCCAGAGTTTGCTACCCCAGAAGAAATCCCTGTTATCGATTGTACAAATAATTCAGGTCAGTCAACTGGACAATACAGTTGCCTAGAGGCGTACATAACCCTGGAGAGACAAATTGGCTGGTGGCTAGCCAATACATTTGTTCCAAACATTCTTGTCGTCATGGTCTCTTGGTTAAACTTTTGGGTCTCTCTTGACGCAGTTCCGGCTAGGGTAACTCTTGGCTTTCTAACCCTCCTTGTTACCATAACTCAATCCGTCTCAAAAGGTTCACCCCTCCCAAGGGTTTCATACATAAAGGCAATCGATGTTTGGACTATGGCGTGTATCGTATTCAATGTTAGCGTCTTGGTTGAGTATGCTGTTGCAAGTAACATGGCCAGAAAGAGTCGCGATTTGAGCTGGAAGAAAGAAGTTCGAGATACTGTTCGGGAGGAAATCACAAAATGGTGTAATGCCTGTCTTAATCAGTACAACCTGCGTGGACGTCCAGCTCCGATAGCTTACAGTAACTTGAACCCCTCTAGATTTGTTAATTCCGCTGCAAAAGCAGCCAATTCCATAGAACATGGAAATTTACAATTTTCCAGCGAAGTGAAACAATTTCTCTTGAGTCAGGATATTACTTTTGACGAAGATAATAAACAGGGCAAGAATCTGCCAAATGCTGTTGTAGTTGAAGCTGGGAAAGACAAACCAGAATCGATATCTATTATTGATAAGCGTTCAAGAATTGGCTTTCCTCTCATGTTCACTCTGTTCAACTGTTGTTACTGGACATATTATCTTGCTTATATGAAGAATTATAACTCTGTGAAGCTATAAATGATGTATTCTAACAAATGGTCCAATCAGCCCAACCTCTCTATATATATAGATGATAGACTTTGCTCAAACCCCTTAATAAATTGTGTACATATGGTTCATTGACTATTACATTTTGTTTCTTGTTTTTAATATTATTTAAATATCCTTAATTTCAATTGATGGTAAATTTGCGTTACCATTTTTCAATGAATTTTGAATACAATCTCTTTAAATCAGTTTTTTAAGTTTAGTTTTTGAAAACGGCGATTACGGAGCATAAAGAGACTATTGGAGGATAAAAGAGTGTTTAGAAAAATATTTGTCTTTCTCTTCTGTATATAAACAGATTTGGATTTACTGGAAATCTGATAGAATATTCGGAGTTATAATGATACACAAACTTATCTTTAAAGACATTAATAAGTGAAACTATTCTTGTTATTTTTTTCAGGATCATCACTAGACAAAAAAAATATGGTAGTTGAGATATATTTCTAAATGAATAAATTTGGATGATCCGAGATGATGGGTTTCTTTGGTCTTTTGGTGATCCTGAAAAATCAACAAAAGATTTCAACTCAAAGTTTTAAGTGTCTTTTGAATCAATTTCCAAAAAATGATAGGATAGCTGTAGATTTTTTGTTGATCCCGATTAAAAACTAGAGGATTTAAATCCACTTATTTTGAATTACAATCAATAATAGCAGTTATAATGCAAACAGAAATACAGTAAGTACAGCAAGATAGATTGCCTTATGCACTATGTATATGCACGGTTCAATAGTGATGGTGAATTAGGACACAAGGTGGACACTTTGCTTCCCCCTCCCCCACTGCATAAATGATGATAAGAGAGATTTGTCTGAATAATAATCATGATGAATTTAATTTTAATTTCATTTGCATACACTGAAAATCTATTTCTGTGTATAATGTACACATGGTTTTTTAAATATGATGAGGAAAATTTAAATTCCATTTCTACTAGAAAGTTTATAGTTATTCATTTTAGTTATAAACAAATCTTTATTCCTATAAATATTGTGTGGTTTAATTAATATTGATCTCAGATACATTAAGAACGATTTGATTGTAACCTGTTCTCAAAACATGAAACCCACCAAAATGGGATCCCTATTTGGTCATTCTTTTGTCTTATTGTCACCTTTACTTAAACACGTTAAAAAGTTGATCTACTTAATCGAATGTCTACCACAGATAGCTCCAAAGATTAGGAATAGAATTTTCAGATTAACATCAAGCTTTTTCCAAAACTAAACCCACAAGAAACTTCTTAAAAATAATTTCATCTAACACTAAGTTTCATTAAGCTTTATTTCAGCACTTGGTTTTTACGGCTTGTGCTTTTTTATTTATTTTGTAAGCTTAAGGTTCTGACTCCTTCAGTTTTTCGGCGTCACAGAGCATGATAATCTCCGAGTAAGATGTTTTCAAGGAGATTACTCTGTATTAATTTGGGACATAATTTTCAAGGGAAACCTCTAACTTATTAGCCTCGGGACTCAGATGTTTACAGGGATATTAATGGATATTATCCATTAATTTTTTCAAAACTTCAAGAACATTGGAGTTTATTGAAATTAATAACTCTTGTTATTTCACTATTTTGAGAAACATAAAATTAATCCTCTTCAGAGGTAGCGAAAATCTGTGAGAGCCTGGATTTGCGTAAGTTTTTTTCCATCTCAGGTTCTATATAAGGAGAAAGTTCACTTTTAATCTTTGAGTAGAAGTTTTTGCGTTCAAAAAATTTATCTGAAAATAAATCTGGTAGAGAGGGAAATACGAATAATTTATTTGAGGAACCGTTGAAATTTTCTTTTGGGGTGATTTTTGGAATTAACCCTTAATGTATTTTAGTAGGAATAGGGAATTCCATAAAAGATGGATAACTAACATTTGCTTGAGAGTTGTTTCTTTTTTCTGGCCTGATTCTAATTCTTTTTGACACTTTTTACGCATTTCTATCTAATCTAATTACATTCCACTCGAGGTTTATTTTCCGAGTGAATTAGTCAAATCGATCGATAAGTTTAAGAGGAAGAGAAATAATAAAAGAGAAATTTTAATTCTTTCCATCTACCATAAAAAATGGAAAAAAACAAGACCTCTTAATGGAAAAAAAGAGAATAGGAATCCATTGCGAGAATTCAATTATCTTTTATCTTTTCGAGGAAATGTTTTATTGGTGTAATAAAAGCCTCACTTGTTATTTACTACGATTGGTTCAACCGAATCTTCCTTAACCTCATTAGATAGATATTGATCGAAATGTCTATCTAAGCAAAGAAAAATTTATCAATTTAAATTTACAAACTTTTTAATGAAATTCTCTTGTTTATCTACAAGTGACATTAAAAGTATTTATCGTGGATTTTTGATGCTAAATAAAAAAACAGATTAGTCAACACTGTCCAAAGTATCAAGTTCCTTGGAAATCGGAAGAGGGCAGGGATTTTTTAGACATTAAACCTACTAGCAAAGTGTTGTCACTGGTTATTACTATATCCATGTGAATCTAACTTGATAGAGATTGTCTTCTCACACCTAGGGATTTGTTCGGGAAGAATTACTTTTGAAAATCCATAATTTTTACTTTGATCCATGCAAGAAGGAAATTTATTTCAAACCGTCGTTCAAAATTAGACCTACATAAAAACAGGTTCTAATGTCCATCTTTAAACTAACTAAAAACTTTTTTGATCTTCACATTAAGTCGTTATTTTCAATTCTAAATTTTACCCTTAAGGAGCCGATAAATTCCTAGTCCTAGGGTGACTATTAAATTACGGTTGCGGCTCGAAATGTCTTTAGAAGAGTCTATGGAAATTTACTTTTTATCATTTTTGAGTAATCTATAGAAACAGCTTCGAATAGAAAGGGGGGAATATCGATTTACTCAATTCTATTCATATTCTGATCTTAAATGGTGCATATACCTCTTTTTAACTCAGGTGGATATGTATAACCATTGCAATTGTTCCTCTGTATTCATTAACATTCCATTTCTTCTTTCCTCAGATTACCACAACCCAACAACTTCTTCTGTCTCTCTGTTTGTGTCTGTGTATTTCAGTGTAGGCTAGTTGGCTAAATGATATGCTCACTGATGCTACCACCTACACTCTAAAATACTCTACTATTCCGTATATGGGAAATTGTATATTAGGCACACTTACAATAGGTATATATATATTCATAATACGTATGTTGTATATATTGTATTTGAAATGAATAGAGAGGGGTACACAGTAGAATCTCTATGAGTTTGTCTATCGATTCAGAGATCAGGAGGAAATTTTCATCTTTTGTGTCTCTCGTCTCCATTGAGCAATTATTTATTTTATAAGGAGAAAAAATACCAGCATATTCTGGGTGTAATAATATTAATAATAATTTAGCTTGAATGTTGAGCAGATAGGGTTAGGGACGCGATCTTTGAACTTGGTGGGAAGGAAGAGGGGGTAATCATTGTTGTATTTAGAAAAATAAATAGTTTGAGACTTATATATGTACGAAATAGAGAGAGGTGTCACTTTTTAAACTGATGCACCAAGTAGACAAAGTAGACCCAGTAGAAACAGTTGAAGAGAATGAAGAAGGCAGGAAACAGTATCTTACTATGCTGGTCAATTTCGGATATTTTGACTGGCTTCTTTTGAGCGATTGCCTTGGAAGAGCTCTGTGGGGGATCAACGCCGTAGCCAAAGTTCTCCTCGACAATAACACTAGTTGGATGATGTATCATGGCATCAGCATGCTTCCTCGTATCCCTGATCCCATAATTGGCGAGTAAATGCTCCAGTTCCTCGAATAGTTCTAAGCGATCTCTCTTGTAGTGATCATAAGTTGGCGGTGGTTGACACGGTTTCCCCTGGCAATATTGCTGGTCGCAAATTGCATTTGAGGATGAATCACAGAGTCTATTAGTGAAGGAGTACATTTTGGATTCGAGGGGATTCTGCAGATGATACTGCTGTTGGCAGGCTATACACCATTTTGACAATTCATTTCGAACTGCCTCTCGAACCTCTGACTTCCAGCCAACGTCAGGAGTTTTCCTTGCCAAATTGCTGGCCACAGCAAATTCAATTAGGACGCCAATATTGAAGATTATACATGACATGGTCCAGACATCGATTGCTTTTATGTAGGATACCTTTGGAAGGAGGGTTGAAACACTACTCGCCTGGGTTAGTGTTCCCAATAGGGTCATTAGTCCAATGGCTACACGTGCCGGTACAGCATCAAGAGATATCCAAAAGTTCATCCAGGACATCATGACTACGAGAATGTTCGGGACGTAAATTGAGGCTAGCCACCAGCCTAATTCCCGGGACAATGTAAACGTGGCATTTAGACAAGAGTAGGAGCCAGTAGCAGTTTTCTTCTCTGCTGAACAATCAAATGTAACTGGCTGGGTTGGCTTTGAGAATTCCGTTATGGTAATCTCTCTTAGTTTTATCGGCGGTTCATTGCCAACCTCGCGCCAGTAGAATTGCAATTGATCGTCTGTATAACCATAGCTACCAATGTCAATATGACATGTCTGTGTGTCCATTGGGAAGTTGTGTAAAGCCATTTGACATGAGAAGGTCATTGATAACTTTTGACTGTACAGGATTTCACCATCTTGGTTAATTCGGGTCATGATATTGGGACTGGTCATGGTGTGAACTCGGCCACTTTTGCCATTACGAAAGAAAAGGTCTGGTATCCATGCTTTTTGTTTTATCTTGTCAGAAACAATGAACTTGGTGTAGTTCTTAAAGTCAGGATGCTCGTTCCATGCTAGACGCTTGTCCACCCACAACTGACGCAGGAGCATATGGACTGTGAATTCCATTCGTCTGACATCAACATCGGTTATATCAGACCATGACATGTAGACAGCGACTCGAGTTGGTTTGCCCTCCTGTTCAGTTGGGATATCTCGATTCCTATAACGATCCTTGTCGAATATATAATCGAGAATACGATCAAGTGTCGAACCATTATTAAATGTGACTTGAGAGTTGACGAGAACACTTGTCAGAGAGACTACGAAAAGTAATACGTTGTCAAGTTTAGAATACATTCAAGATGGGTGTTTTTTTTCTTGTCTCAGAAACTATGAATTATAATAGAAAATGTATATCTCTAATTCCTCTTATGCTTAGATTATTATGCTAGCCAATGGGAAACTGTTGGGCAATCATGCTTGCTCATTGGTCGAGAGAGGTTAACGAACAAGATCGCATAATTATGTACAAGGATCCTTTACAAAACAATCTTCTTGTTAGACACTATAGAAGTGCAGTATGAAATAGTGAAGGAGAAAATCATTTTCTACTTGTCAAATAAATAAATAAATAGAAAATATGTGAGATTTTTCATATACAAAATTGCTTAATGATTTCTCTAATTAATTAATATACAGAAAAAAGGTGTGATAAAATTCCAAGCTGTTTTTATTTTCTAACAGAGATCGAAGCAGTTCTTCGAGAGGACACTGAATTCTCTTGAGCTATTTGAGCTAAGAAGGGTAGTTTTGAAACAATGTGGCAGACAATCTGTCGGACATTTCTCAATAGACCTGACAAAGTTGTCGATCAGAGTGGAATAACACGGCTGTTCATTGTTGTAGCAGTTATTGTCCCAGGTTGATCGATAAAAATCACCAACAGTATCGAAAAAGCACCTTGTCCCGCATTCATCACGGCATGATTCAATGCCGACATCCACATGACGTTTAATATCGTAACAGCCAAAGGCAGCAATGGCACATGTTTGCATACATCCCGAGGGACATTTCATTAATTCCGCAGAATATTGTTGTTTCAATTCCATAAAACATTCTCCATAGTAACATTGGGAATGGGAAACTTTATAATCAAACTCTTTTAGAACATTCTCAAGGCATCCCTGCGAAAAGAGTAGAAATATTAACAAGACGAGTTCTACTTTTGTTTGAATGTTATTCAGCATATAGCAGTGTAGCAATGAGTTTAGTTCTTTCTCGGTTACTTTTTACTTAGTGTCAATGGTGAGTCTTTTGATGATTTTCATTAGTAACTCATTCGAATATACTCAAATGAGTATGGTTGAAGATAACGATTTTCAATTATCAATAGTTAAGATGAAAGCTTGGCGGTTAACTTCTACTAGACTTCTAGTTTGGTGTGTTGAAAAAAGAGAGAATACTAGATTTGAATGAAATGAAAAGCATCTTTATTGAAAAATAGGTAACACAGCAAATTGTCGTGAATAATTCTGAAAAGGAACTTTATTAGTAATGGTAAAAATCAATTTTTATGTTAGACTAACTAATACAATTTTTTAAATACAGTTTAGATAATAACAAATGCTAAACCTAATAGTAATGTAATAATTGGAAAGTTAATTTGTGTTTTCTCACCTTGTGTTTTTTCAAAGAGTTTATTTCATATTTTTCGGTATGTTAGTCAATTTTTGTTGCAGTTTCCCGAGATAATCAATTATTTTCACTTTAGGATAATTTTGACTAATTTTGAAGGTGTAATCATTGATATTAACATACAAATTGGAAATTTTAATTGGGAAAGATTTTTTTATTTTACAAATTATTCATAAAAATGCAATCAATTAAAGAAAAAGTTAATTCGTCTAATAAATTTGAATATTTGTATGCAAACATGTGCTGATTCGAGTTGAACTTGGAAGTTTATTTCAGCTAAAATTATTCATTTTAGTGAAACTAATTCGGGTAATATATATAAATTGTGTGTGTCGGTAAAAAGGACAAATTTAAAGATGTTTTATGGTTAGATAGAGATAGAGAGCATTTTTATCAAAAATGTAATGGCAGGTTATGTTGATAGATTAATGATAAAATTATTTTTGGATTCCAGGTTTAGCATAAGGATGACCGCCTCTTCCGCGACCTCTACCACGAGTAGGTTGGTTGGGCATTTTGCCCCATGTTTGAGTTTGTCCTATGAAATTTCAACATGAAAATTAATCATAGTGAACTAGACTATGGATTTAACAGAAATTTTAATTACTTTTCATAAAAACAACAAAGATTAACTCATGCAAAAAGTAATTATTAAAATGGGTTTGTTGAGGAAGCAGTTTCCAGATTATAAAAAGAATAAATGGAAATTATTTCAATTTTATTCTCCATAATTTGACCCGACAATAGAGAACATTTTCGTTTATCTAAATGTGAATCCCTCAACAAACCCTGGTGGATTTCCAATACAAAATTTACTCTAATACAACACAGTTTCATCTTACCATATGCTCCACCCATTTGATTAGGATCTTGTTCTACTCCATAGTTTGGATCCATTCCGTATGCAGGATAGCCAGTTGGAATTTGTTCAGTATTAGGAATGGCTGGTGGATATCCCTGAGCTACTGGTGAGTTAAGAGGAGCTCCACGACCACCACGTCCTCTCGGGGTACCCATATGACCACCTCTGCCTCTCTGAGGTGTCATAGATTGATCAGAATTCTGATCGGGAGCATTAATAACTCTATGAGCTTCAGAAAGAGCTGTATACATGCAATAATATGCCTCAATTGGCTGACCATAAGCATCTATCTGAAGATGAAGTTTTTGCTTGAGATGGGAATACTTTGAATCTCCTGTTTCTAGAAGTTCTTTTTCCTTAGTTTCATTTCTCATGGAACCCTGTCCAAGAATTGACATACGAGTTCTAGTTGTTTCTTGCAGCATCTTCAGAGTGTTGGCCTTTGGTCCGAGAATTTTACCAACAAAATTTGTCATTGGATACCTGTCATTAGGAATATTTACTTTGACTCTGATCTTGATCTTTTGGTTGTCGACCAAATCTACAACATCAGCAATGTTTCCACGAACTTTGTAGATTTCTACAATCGAATTAATAAAGAATAACAGTACCTGTTTCTAAGAGATTAGTCAAATTTGGAAAGTGATCTCTGTCAAGACGTGACAATTCTTCTTCAAGAGCATCAGCAAGTGGATTAGGCTTGTTTTCTCCTTTTTCGGCCATCATACTGGAAAATTAGAAATATGGCTAATGCAATATTTTTATTTAAACAAATCCAAATATTTTTTCTTTTTCAATGTTTTATTTAAAATCATCTAGCATTTTTGAATAATCAAATTATTCCGAAAATATAATAAACTATCAAAAACTGGCTTTTAGTCAATAACAAACCTACTTGGTTAATAAAATATTAATTATTACTTTAAAATATCTCTATGATATATATATTTTGGGACAAATAATCATGAACTACGCTGCTCCAATAGAATTCAGAGGCCTTAACGAAAAGGCAAGAAATTATGCCGGATTAAATGACTGTGTTGTCCTAGATATTGGAGGATCATTAGCCAAGTTAGCCTATGTTGTAAAATACTCACACACTATTCATATACCCAAAGCAAATGATGAAATAAACCGAAAATTTCATGCATTTGATTATCAAGAGGCTGAGAAGGAAGGATTCAGAATTTGCTTTGTTAAATTTGAGACTAGCTACATCCAGGATTGTATTAAATTCATTAAGAACAATATCTTCAATAATCAGACTAATTATGTGAAGAAAACTTTGAAAGTAACAGGCGGAGGAGCCTATCGATTTGTCAATATTATCGAAGAAGGACTCAATGTAGAAATAGAAAAATTAGATGAAATAAACTGTATTGTTAAAGGAGCTGAGTTTCTTCTCGCCAACATTCCTGATGAAGCGTTCACTTATAATAAAAAAATGAATCCAGCAAAGTGTTTTGAGGTCTCCTTCGTTCAGCCATATCCCTTCCTTTTGGTAAATATTGGTTCCGGTGTGAGTATTATCAAAGTTGATGGACCAAATTCATACCAAAGAGTGGGAGGAACTTCCATTGGCGGTGGTACATTCTGGGGCTTAGCCAGTCTACTGACTAATGGCAAGTACAACTTTGATGAAATGTTGAATCTAACCAAGGATGGAGATCACAGAAACGTTGATATGCTCGTTAAGGATATTTACGGACAAGGCTATGATAAACTAGGCTTACCTGGTGACGTCATTGCCAGTTCATTTGGATTAACTGCTAGGAATCCAGATTCACCCAAGACAGACGCTGATGTTCTTAAATCATTGTTAATTACAGTTTCAAAGTATGTTAAATTTGGTCTTATTCGCTAGCAACATTGGCCAATTGTCTTATCTGTATGCGAAGATTCATAATTTGACCCGAATTATCTTTGGAGGCTTCTTCATTAGAAACAATCCGATTACAATGGATGTGAGTTTTCTAACTTGGTCTAAAACAGGATATATCAAGATTTTCTAGTAATTTGGACACTTGGGTAGAATGCTTTCGGTGTAAATGCTAGTAAAAACAGAGTTTAGTTCATCAGTATTATTATTATTACATTGGAAATGCCACTACCGGGATTGGAACGCTTGGTTTATTCTGTAGTTCTAGGATGGATCTTTAGGAAATTTATTGCCGTATATGATCCTGGAATATAGTTGATAACAAGTCATCAATAAAAACTTGTTGATGATAAGAAAAAAAGACCATGGATTTCGTAGATTTGATCATTATTAGCCTTTATAATTATATATCTTTGGCCTTTACGGGTTAATCTAAAGCTATGTTTTAATAAACCAATTCTGGGATTATTTAACCTGCGAGATAGATGTTATATATATGGATGGGAGTGATACTCTCTTCGGGACAAAGTAGTTAAAACCTTTGGAAAACCGGGTTTATTTGTTGAGACTATGACTCAAATTTGAAAGTTTTTATATGAAACTGAAATTGGGGCAAGATTATCGACTATTTTTAAAACAGTAAATGGCCTATTGCTCTATATATATTTCATGTATAATAAAGATAAATTAATTCATCTACAGAAAATCTCTTATGGTGTTAACTTTTGGTCACAAGGGGAAATGAAAGCCTTCTTCCTACGCCATGAGGGTTATCTAGGAGCCATTGGTGCATTCACCAAATGCCTGAGGGAATTCTCTCCAAATCTAGCCAATAGTTCGTGGGATGAACATTATCGTATCATTGAGCAGAATGACACATGCGACGAAGGTAGCTCAGATATAAGAAGCGACATTATCAAATCAAAGTCAATGGATGATTCATTCAATGCATCTCTCACACAAAATGATCAACATCAAAGTGTTTTGATTAGCCAGAGAAAATTCTCCTTCAACGACTTGAAGAATATTGAATTTCTTGAATTTGAGTCGAATCTGGACTCATCATTGGTTACATTTCCACTGCTTGCTGAGCCAACCATGTATCGACCGGATACCCTAGAAATATCCCATGACATTGAGGCCAGAAATTATTGGCTAGACTCTGTTCAGGTACATTTTATTCATGTTTCCATTTAAATTTTCATTCAATATCTTTATTAATGAGATTTTTCTATTCTATCTGAACTTTAAGGGTTTAACGAGAGAATTTTACATGAAAATTTTCATCTATCGAAAAAACATAATAATTTTGAATTGAAATTTCCTGATATCTTGACCAAAACATAATTTGCTTGTTTTCAGGTTGAATTAGAATTTAAAATTATGCCAAACTCATTATTTTCAATGCAAAATACAATCAATTCTAACCAGAGTTCTATACACTTGAAATCTATTGGAACCTATTCTTTCTTAATTTTCATGAACTAAAATGTGAAAAGAATTAAACAGAATTAGAATTGAACAGAGGTCTCTGAAAAAGAGCAATTGTGAATGGTCGAAAATAAGATGAAAACCAAGATACATTTTTTCCTCTTCTAATTAGTTATAACTTATAACTGATTGGCCAACTATTCATGAAAGTAAAACATTTTGTGAATACGCCCGGAGATGGAATTATTGTTAGAAGAAGAAATCGTATGATTTACTTTATTCATCTGGCAACTAAATTTCGTGACCTAGTTCATTTTCAATTAATGATCTTACACAGTGTGATATATTCGAATATATTCTTTCATGATTTGTAAAATATTATCTTGAATGAATTCTTAACTAATATCATTTTGAAGAATTACCACTGATGATGCTTCAAGAAATGTACATTTGGTTTTAATATATCTTTTTTAAATTTTCTAAAATATTCGAATAGTTATTTAGCTTATTTTTAGTTTTTCTGTAAATACTGAATATCATTGATTATGCACTTTATATAATATTTATTAAACTCCTCTCTGGCCGCGCTATCAACTGGTTTATAAATTTATTTTGATTACCATCTTTTGGTGATTTGCGGTAGTAATCTCTGTAGCTTGTAACTTTACTAGGGGTAAATATAAGGGTTTTTCAAAACTATTAAGCATAATTTTGTGAAAATTATAATGAACTTTAGTGGCAAATTTCGTTATGAAACATATGACATTAAAAGTTGCACATTTCTACCACCTTTCTCTTGGTAGGTTTTCTATGCCAAAACGTCCAAGTTGCTCTCCCTGAAAAATAGCTTTTATTAATCTTGAGAGCTTTGTTCTGTAAAAATGTATCCCGAGCAAATTTTAGATATTCCTCCCTGATTTTGAATACTTTCTGAATATTAATAGAATTATAAGTTTCGTCCTTATTTGGTCTCGTTAGTCTGCCACAGTCAGGGATTTTTTAATTTGTGAGACTTTCCATTTCATTCAAATTCTGAATTCTTCCTTCACAACAGTGTTCATACTGTAAAGGATGAAATGCTAATATCTACTAAGCATCTACTCTTATATTATTTGAAACAAAGTATATAAATATAAATTTCTCAAATAATCTCAAGCATAATCTGTTGACTACTCAATATTTCTCAATTTCTATCTAGAGATTAGTGAAAAATTTCCACCAAAAAGCAATTGAAAGTCAAGGAAACTCGAATGAAGCAATCTTGAGAGCCAATAAATTTAAAGATTCCTATTCAGCGTCCCTGAATGAGAAGAGGGAAAACCCTAGTGAAAAGGGAGCCTTCACTGTTCGTCGTCTGATCGATGATATGCTCAAATATTTGAGATCCTATGATTTCCTCGATCCATTCATGGATCAAAAGAAACTGGACAACTCTGAAGCATTGGCTGTTGTTAATCAACGAGTTGAATATTGTTCTCAAATATCCAACGTTAAAGACCGACATTTGAACATTTTCAAGGGCGTCTTTGCTGGAAACATTTACGACTGGGGATCCTCTGAAGCTATTCAAATATTCTCAGCCGAATCTTCGGATTCCTTTTTGAAACAATTTGAACAAATGATGGCCAAACTGCAGGTAAATTATCTTATTCTAATAATTCATGTCCTCTAAAGTTTTTATTAAAAATAAGAAAATAAAGTGGTCAACATGAAATAGTATCCAATGACGGAATCTGGTGAATAACTTCGTTAGTTTTCAACCTACCCATCTGAACGAAAAATACCAATATCAATTTGAAGAGGAAACAATTCTTTATTCAACGATATATGGTGTAGTTCTCAAAATATCATTGTATAAAATAACATTTAAGCATCTTTTTTTCGGAAACCAAAGATTGTAGGTTGAAAACTAACAAACATTGGATATTTTTTTATGTCGACCATTAAAGATGTTAAATTTAGTAAATACCACTATTCTACTTGTTAAACAAAAAAATACACGGAGAGTATGTTTCTGATGGAAATTTCTCTCTCTAGGAAAGACCATGGCTCATAGATGACTTTGACAAGTGGATGGTGTATTATGAAAAGAATATGGATAAAATACGTTCTATTCTCATATTCGTGGACAATTCCGGGCCAGACCTGATACTCGGAATAATCCCTCTAGTTATAGAAGCATTAACATGGAATAACAACTCAACCAGGGTCATTATAGCTGCCAATCAAGACCCATCCATCAATGATGTCACAATTAAAGAGTTGACAATACTCATTGAAAATATCAGCAAATTTTTGCCCGTCATCAAAGAGGCTCTTGAGAAGGAACAGTTGATTCTAGTCAGTAATGGAAGTGCCTCACCCTTTTTGGACTTTAGAAAGATCTCGAAGGAGCTTGCCAAACTTACAGACAAGTACAAAACAGACCTTATTATCATCGAGGGTATGGGACGAGCTGTTCATACTAACTTGTACGCAAAATTCACAGTTCCCTCATTGAAATTGGCTGTGATAAAAAATTCTTGGCTAGCTAATCGTCTTGGCGGTGCCCTACTCAACGTAGTCTTTAAATTTGAAGCAAATCCCTTGTGATAACCAATAGCTGTAGTTTATTTACTTTTTGATTATCTATGTACCTTGTACTGATCAGAGTGTTGTGATCTTTTTATCAAAAGTTTAGATTATTTGTACACCTCTATATTTAATTATTTATCAATTGAATAAGAAAGAAATTAATTTCCTCAAAACAACAAAAGAATGTTTTACATCAAGACAAGTTAAAAAACGTTCAGAATGAAAGAGGAATTAGTTGTCAAACTTGTAAAGTTTTGTCCCACAGGGAGCGGTTGGATCTTCCTTGAACATGAAAACCATGCCGAAAATATTCCTTCGTTTGGGTAAAATTGATATTACCTAAAAGATTGAGAAAATCAAAATTTAATTTAATTTTGATACACAAACGAGGCTGTAACTAACAAGTGAAATGGCTACCTGTTGCAGATTGCGTGAAGATTTTATTCTGGAAAAGATTTGGTCAATTTCTGAGGGCAATTGGAAGTCGTTTATTTGAATGTTCATCTCTTGAAGGCGGTATATCTAAATAATGAAAATAGATAGATAGGATATCTACTTTAAAGTAAGCATAAAATTACCTTTTTAACTGTAGATATTTTATGTCTGAACAAGTACAAGTCCAAAGAAATCTCCAACATGTTATCCAAATCATTGACAGATATCAGCTCAAACTCCATGTTCATGAAAAATCTCGATATATCTGTAATGGAACTGGATGCTTCATGCAAACGGTCGATATAATTCATTGATAGGTATCTATTATCAGGTCTCATATAGAGATCATTCGGCCAGTCTATTGATATCGAATTGTACACTTCATCCGGCAAAAGATCGGGTACTGGCTTAGTATCTTTGGTAAACTTACCCTTGACTTGTGAATTGAACGACATTAAATGATGAGATTCCTATACAGTACATTTTGAATTTAGTTACTTACAAGTAGGTGACATGAAAATACAACCAACTTACATTGGATGAAATCCTCATTGAAGCAGAGATAAAATTGATCTCATTCGTAGATAACAGGTAATTGTTGTTATCATCCAGTCCTACAAATTCGAGTATATACACATACATATTTGAACAAACATTGAAAATGCATTTTAACCAACTTGAAGTGTTCTCATAGGGATTGGCATCATCTCCACGTACTCTATCAGATGTGGAGAATACCAAATCACTTTCGAAAATATTCAAATCTTCCTCATTTGTGCAAAATTTTGAATCATATGCCTTCAGGATAGCATCGTGAATGTCTTGGCTAGCATTCAATGTTATTGGTAATTCTTTGTTCCGGCGTCTAGCCAACACCTGGATATGACTAGAGACTTGTTTCCTTGTCCGAGCTTTCCCAGTTCGTAATTTTATATATCTGGCGATTAATTCATTTCTTCCTAATGTAAAAAATAAGAATAATAAAAAAAATTTCTACTCTTCCCAATGTAGTGTACAATGTACATACGTAAAATGTTAAAGGTTAAACTGAGGTGGATATGAGTCAGGCAGCCCAAAAGATATTACATCACATTTGAGCACATCTGTTACTCTTACATCCATTAATTGGACTCACAGTTTTTCCCTCAGTTTACCTTTCATCTAAACGTACATTTTTACACAAACATATATTTCTATATATTGTGTAACATAATTCGTTTTCATTCACATGGGACTGGCGTGTATTATTTACAAGGGGGTGGATGGGTTGCAGTTGGTTAGTTTTGAGAAACTTGAATGCATTAGTTTTTTATCTTCCTCTATTTTAGCCTCTATGTTGTTTAATGTAATCAAACTTTGGTGAAAGAGCAATAATCATTATTTATGTTTTATATTTAAGGTGGATTAATTCAGTAAAAAGGATTTAATCTGTTTAAAATGATAGATTATGACAGGATGAAAATGGAGTTTCCCTCCAGGATGTGGAAAAAATATAAGCTTATAATTTTAATTTTTATATTATTTTAAACTAGACCATGGGTAATTTATTAATCGAAATCTATTACCGGCCCGGTAATACCGGGTAATAGTACCCACAAGCAAAATTGAAACAAAAATTTCATAGAGAAAGAAAAAAAAGATAACGATTATTATACGTAAGTGAAAATTGAAACTATTAAGAATTATCTTGAATGAGTATAAAAAAGGGGAAAACATCAAATTGAGATATATCTTTACTTACCAAACATTTTACCTTCATCTGACAAAATAAGTTTGCGACGACCACAGGGAGGATAAATTGTCAATGCTTCATGAAAGCTTTGTTCAATCTCGAACGACCAGACGCCCTCTTTATTAAATGAGCATTCGAGGTAATTTTCATCATCAAAATCGACCATCTTATCTCTCATCTTTATTGTTAAATCAAGTTCAAACTATTCTAACTTGAACTTATTCAAACAAAATTTTCAAGAAATCATTTGAGATATTTTTGAAAACAATGGCGCAGTTTTGCGGCAAACTAAAAATGTATAATAAATATTTGATAAAAGGATTAACGCTTCTTGGCACATTGGAATTGTCACTAGTCTAAATTTATCGTGGCAAATCCAGTGTGACAATTAGAGTTTTCTGTCAACGTCTATATCAATTCGTGTTACGGTAACACTGTTACCTTGAACTTTCAAATTTCAATCAAATCGTAACTTGAATGAATTTTGTAGTTTTCAATTTTTTACATTTAATCTTAAATGTGCAACAACGAGAATACCGACAACATTCAGCTTTTGGGCACAAATGTATCTCTTCAAGAGAAACAGTTGAAAGCATTCACCATTCAAGCTGATCAACAAATTTGGGATATCGGCAAGCCAAGGTCAAATAAAACCTTTAAAAATCTCCATCCTACTAAATTTCGAGAATTGTACCGACGAGGGAGGTTAACATTTATAGCAGATCATACTTCAAACAGTTATTCCAAGCTGTGCTGGAAGACTCCCTTCCAAGATCAAGATTTTCGTGAGTTATTACCACTGGTGATATCGGCGTTTGCTGAGAACAACATTGTCTACTATCGTTTTGCATTTTATGCCTATGTCGATTTAATGAGACATGGCCCACTTGACCGTTTAATCGATACAATTCCTTTGATTGTAACCTCTCTAAAGAATTTGTTATCATATTACAATATAACTCTGGTCAGTAGAGTAATTGATGCCGTCAATGTCATCAACAAGGTCCAACGACACATGGTGCCAATATTAATACATCACTTTCGACCGGTTCTTCAATACTTGAATCCATATCTGGAGGCTAGCAAGGGCTGTTTCAGGCACAGCATCTATAAACAGGATCTCATCGATCGAATACGCATCATTCTCGATGAACTGGTTTTGAATTCGGGAGCAGAAAAGGAGTCTGCTAACAAGATCATTCGTAAAGCTATCCCAACATTTCAGCATCATTAGTACTCAAGAATTGGTAAGATAGTGAGAAACTTTAACTGTATCTCAATATGATAACTTTATTATAATAATTTGAAAATAAAATAAAAATGTATTACATCTAAAGAGGATAATATTGAAATGAAAATTATTAAGAATAGATTTGATTATCATTCAAAACATTTCTTATTATCCAAAAATAAAGATAGATGAGCTAATTTTGTTGATTATTTTCCGTCAAGTCGCTAGACAATTATTAAATTTAGATAAAACCCAAAAATATTTAGACTAAGGGTATGGATGATGAAAAATTAACATTGTATTACAATGTTAAATCAATTCGTCAAGAAATTACATAATGAATACACAACGAATACATGATAATTTTGACCCTAGAAATTATTCATGTTTTCCGATATTTGATTATTGTAAATCACTGTTTTAATTTCTCTCAAGCAATATATGGCCAACATCGTGATATATTGCACTTCTTTTTCGATAAGAAAATAAACTACTCTTGAGTATATTTATTTTTGAGGACAAATCTCGTATTTATTGATTCAGGGATAAGTTATTGTTGTAGAATACTTATTGGCCAATAGAATTATCCCATTAGGTCTATTTTCATTGGCCAATCAAGGAGGAGTTATTAATTTGGCAAAGTTTAACTCTGGATGAATCAAGATGAATAATTTTGACCTTATAACCCCCCCCCCCCCGATATCCCAATCTCCCACAAACGAGAGGACTGATTAAAAATAAGGAATATTTATTGTTTTCCTTTGATAGACATCTACAAAAAAGTGTATAGATGAAAAAACAATTTCCTATTTCATATCCTAAATGTGTAATACACATTGTGTGTGAGTGTTTGAAAAACTTTGTATTTTATTTTAATCAACTTTCATTGTATAATGATGGTGCGTACAAGTGAGAGAAATAAATGAACAACATCACATCTCAGTTCTGAATTTCTCTACCCACACTGTAAATCTGTACCATATGAATTTGATGGAGAATTGAATTTCATTAATGAATTATACAGGATAATAAAATGTCATTAGAGAGTGTATTTTTTTCTTTCAGAGACAAAATAGGAAAAAATTAGATTCAGTGCCAATACAATATGAGAGGGGGGCATAAAAGGGTACATTTTTGAACAAGGAGTGAAACTGCGCAATAAACCATTGAGCGATACAAAACAGAAAAAAAAAACTGGGGAACAGAATTCTGGTGTGTATATTTAACATTTTTTATAACACGAAACAGCCATAGAATTAAAATTCATACAATAAAAAAATGATTTATTCCAAATTAATGAATCCTACGATACATTAGAGTAAACAAAAAAACTGCAAGCTACTGGTTATCGTGCATAATTCACTCTGTTTTTCCAAACGTTTATGATGAATAAAAATTAAGAGGTGGTCTTGGAAGGAATCCATCAGCTAAAAGAAAGGCTCTGAATTTACTTGGATTTGTCAATTTGGAGATTATATAAATATGTTTTTTTTTCAAATTAGATTTGTTTAATGTAACAATTTCAAAGTGTACTGCAGATATTAGTTTACCCTTAGAAACTAAACGCCACATGTGGCGAACTGAAACATGATTTCCATACAAGTACACAAAATGTCTTTTAATGAAATCTTGCAATTTTAGCCAAAACATGATTGTAAATAATACATTGGAATGAAATTAACTTGGAAAATGGAATCTAAAAATTTCGTCCATTCTTGAGCCTTAAAAGTCAATTGAGATCTCTTCAATTACTATTGACAGTGATGTAAGAAATGAAAGAATAGGTAGTTAAATAAAACTTACTTGGGTTTTACCTAAATAAATTCATAGCCTAATCATCCTACAGAACATACTTTGTGTATATCATTCATG
This sequence comes from Gyrodactylus bullatarudis, assembly GCA_012064415.1. NCBI lineage: Eukaryota > Metazoa > Platyhelminthes > Monogenea > Gyrodactylidea > Gyrodactylidae > Gyrodactylus > Gyrodactylus bullatarudis. The sequence goes on from SSNU01000208.1 coordinate 723,212, forward strand.
AAATAATAAATTTACTAGAATTTACTCTCTCATTTCTTATTCCATCAAAGAGAGATAATAAGTTTCCCTTTGCATTTTTCGCTCCAAAAAATACAATTCTTTTTTTCCATACTTGGGTAATAAATTTACACAAAGGAAACCATGTCAAAATTATAATTATTACGTCTCTTTAATGTTCCCCCTCCTTTTTTTTACTTGTCAGTTTTAATTATGGGATACTAAGCAGTTATATTTGTATCTCTCTTTTGTTGATAGAAAGCCTATTTATTTTTATTCTACGATACAATTTTAAAATTGAATCCGTTAGATTTTAAGAAAAAATACATATCTACTTCAAAGTAGTTACAAAACAATATAGATAAAAATTAAATTCCCTCCGAAAATTTAAAACAAAATCTAGATAAACCGTATTTTTTAACATTCAATTGTTGAATATTTTATGTATTAGAAAATGTTGGCAAAAAGGTGTGTCCTAATTCATCCTCAACAAATTCGTCATCTCTCTTCAATATCTCATACTTTGGATGTGAAAAATGAAATACTTGAAAAAAGAGATAACTCACTCCTGGGTGGTGGTAAGAGGCGAATCATTGCCCAGCATAGCAAAGGCAAGCTAACTGCCCGGGAGAGGATTAAAGTACTAGCAGACCATAATAGTTTTATTGAATATGACCGATTTATGGAGCACGACTGCGTAGATTTTGGAATGGAAAAGGAGAAATGTGCCGGCGATAGTGTTGTCACGGGACGCATCAAAATAGCTGGTCGGGAATGCTTTGTTTTTAGTCAAGATTTCACCGTGTTCGGTGGCAGTTTGAGTGCAGTACACGCAAAGAAAATATGCAAAGTTATGGATCAAGCAATGCTAGTCGGAGCGCCAGTTATTGGATTGAATGACTCAGGCGGGGCTAGAATTCAAGAGGGGGTCGCATCGTTAGCTGGCTATGCTGAGATATTCCAGCGTAATGTTCTGGCCTCAGGGGTCATCCCACAGATATCTGTTATCATGGGACCATGTGCTGGAGGGGCTGTTTACTCTCCAGCCTTGACTGATTTTACGTTTATGGTCAAAAGTAGTTCCTTCATGTTCATCACTGGACCTGATGTTGTCAAGTCTGTCACTAACGAGAGTGTCACACAAGAGGAATTGGGCGGCTCAAAGACCCATACAACAATCTCTGGTTGTGCTCATGGAGCATTCAACAATGATATCGAAACTCTGAGCATGATAAGGGATTTCCTTCTCTATCTGCCCAGTTCGAATAGGCACAAATCCCCTATCTACAAGTGTACAGACCCTGTTGATAGACTTGTACCGTCATTGAACACAGTGGTACCCTTGGAGCCGAATCAAGCGTATGATATGAAAAATGTTATTAACGAAATCGTTGATGATTCAGAGTTCTTTGAACTAATGCCAATGTACGCAAAAAACATTCTTACAGGTTTCGCGAGGATCAACGGCAGCACTGTAGGTATTGTGGCTAACCAGCCAAAAGTAGCAGCCGGCTGTCTGGACATAAATGCATCAGTGAAGGGGGCACGTTTTGTCCGATTCTGTGATGCATTCAATATTCCTTTAATCACATTTGTCGATGTTCCTGGCTTCTTGCCAGGCACTTCACAAGAGATGAATGGAATTATTAGACATGGTGCAAAACTCTTGTATGCCTATGCTGAGGCAACAGTTCCAAAGATTACCGTCATCACAAGGAAAGCTTATGGTGGAGCTTATGATGTTATGAGCTCTAAACACCTGAGGGGAGACATCAACTATGCTTGGCCAACAGCAGAGGTACGTCTTGATTATTTCGCTAGAGAAAACTGTACTTGATCGATTTGACCCTTTTGATTAAGTTCATTACACACAGTTTATTCTACAAACAGTAATAGATCGATAAAATCTATATTTTAGGTTGCTGTAATGGGTGCCAAGGGAGCAGTTAACATAATCTTTAGAGATAACAAAGAAGATCACGAAAAGGAGTATGTCAAATCTTTCTCGAATCCGTTCCCTGTCTCCTCGAGGGGCTATGTTGATGATATACTCGAGCCAGAAGAGACCAGAAAGAGAATTTGCAAAGATCTTGAGATGTTGTCCAATAAGATACTAGTCAACCCATGGAAGAAGCACTCAAATTTACCTCTGTAGATAACTATACTTAAAACGATAAATGGACACACATAATTAAAAAAAAGAAGAGTTTTATTTATAAATTTGGCATAGGAAATCTTTCTATGTTATTGAGCTCTGATTCTGGGGATTATATCTGGACGTCTGCAAGTCTGTTATGAGAAATGGGTCCATGTGTGTGCTCATGTGTGGGTCTTCTCCTGATCTAAAAGGGTTTGTGATTTGGCGAAGATTCTAGGTTATATTTTACACCCATGATGTCCAACCTTCATACATTTGAGAGAGAATCTTTGGATCTGTAGCCTCCTTGACGAGCTCTTCTGCTGTGTTTTCGTTCTTTTCTAGTTTTGTGGAAATTCCACTGAGAATTGAATTCAGCTCTTCTATTTGGCGATAATCGGTACTTTCAGTGTAGCATAGCGGAATCTATAGTTTTGAGTAAAAAAAATGTGAAAGAAGCTAGAAACAAAATATTGACCAATGAAATCATTGTTAATACACATGCTGACGTTGACCAATCAGAGAATTGTTAGAATTAGTTATCAAAAATTTAGTACTCTATAGTGCCAATTTGGTTCCTGTTATTTCCTAATTATATCAAACATTGTAAAGACTTTATAAAATAACTCACAATGGGAATGTTTATTATTTCAGTAATCCGTTTGAGTGATTCGGCAATTTTACTCTTGAGATTATCATTTAGAATTGAACCAGAATTGATGACAACCTGAACACCATTAACGATGGGTAACATAATCTCAATGATGTAGTGTTTTGTTATAATCTCAGATATGCTGAGTGCATCATCGGATTCTGTGTCGCCAGTCGAGTGTAGCAGGATGTTTTCAATTCTCTGGACAATTGAATTATAGGTGGATGCAATGCCGTAATTTGCAAAATGAAAGCGTTGAGTCAAGTTACTCGATGTGAGATCGAATATTTTCTTGGAGTTTAGTCTTTCATAGACTGCTTTCAGGCAAGTTCCCAACTTTTTCACAATCCTATTGTCAGCTCTTTGATAGTGGGTCTTCTCAAGGATCTCTTCAAGACTGGAAGCTTTGCGTATAATCTCAACGATATTGACAAGTTGTCTTTCTGGGGTATGACCAAATTCTTGATGGGTTTCCTCATGATAATAAAAGTGCTTCAACATTTCCTGGACACTGAGTAGCTTCTTGAGTTGAATTTGTTTCGAAATTAAATTGGCCTTGACTGATTCGTATCTGGCTTGGAACATGAACAAATTGTATTGAGAGAGAGCCAATTCAATATAGCTCAAAGACATGAAGCCGTTCTCAACAAAGAGGTCCGTCCCCCTGTAGGCATAGTCGTTGAGGAAGGTCTGAAACTCCATAAGCAAATATAAATGATTGTTTTGGGCGTATTTGAAAAAGTCCAACATTAAAACGAGAATGAACCGAGATATAAGGGCTGTGTTCTTCATGAACACTCCAATGAAACCGTCAAACATGTCCGATACATTGACTGATATCCATGATGTCTCAGGGTCGACTTGTTTGAAATGCTCCACAGAAATCTTTTTGGTATCATAAAGATTCCTCTCACCTTCGATGAATAACAGGACAGAGTTAATTACTGACAGAAGACCGTTACGGTAGATTTCAATGGACCAATCACAAATAGATTCAGGCCTGAGTATATCGTTCAGATCGCCAAGTTGAACTTTTGCCTGATACAAGGGCTCCAATAAAAGATTGAGGATTCCACAATTCTGGCGGAAGAATTCATTATTCAGGTTGAGTACTTTAACATTTTTAGAGAGACTGGAAGTGAGCCTTTTTGAGGCGGACTTGAAGGTGTCTCCGATTTTGGTGAAAATGTCGACAAATGAATCAGAAGCCTTAGTCATTGATCCAATGTCGGAAATTTTGATCTGGTCCGGATTCAGGAAGGTAACAGAGTCCCTGAGAATGGCCAGAAATTCAATATTACCCTTTGTTGGCGTGCAAACGTCTAATAGGACTGGAAGATGGTTATCAAAGATTTCTTCGCGTAAATTAAAGAGGGTCTCGATAATTTCAAATGTCACATTGCTCTGACGGAAGAAATCCCGAGACTCCACAGGCAATGTCAGCTGGAGAAACTTTTGCATGTAATAAATCTGAATAAGGTTGTTACGCGAATGAAGGCAGAGGTTTTGCTCATTTTCCATGGCGAAAATTTCGAATATTTTCACAATGAAATTCATTATAATCATATATAGATAGGTTTCAAGGTTTGTATTAATCTTCATTGAGAAGACCTCTTCATTGTCGAGAATGAAATCCTCTGCAGATGCTGATAACTGGCGATAGTTGACGTCGATCAGTTGTATATCAGAGTTGATATAGTCACAAATGGTCTTTATCACTTGGAATATGTTATCTGCAGTCTTTGGATCAAAGGTTTCAATGAGCGTTGTGTCTGTCTCCCTGTCTAGAGTGTTAAAAATATCCTTGAGGAAAAGATTGATTGAATTATTTTCAAGGAATATCTGGTAATGTTGGCTAATGGGAATTGGATCATATAGAGTGATATTTTCAAGATATTCTCTTGCATAATTGGCCAGGACTCGAATATGACTACGTTGGTAGAGGGAGTCGAGAATGGAGTTGTTTGTTTCATCTTTTTTGGAAAACTTTTCAAATGTGTAAATGAGTTTGGTTAGCTCAAGGTAGGGTGAAGTCTCGGATAATAGGTCAATGGCAAAAGGAATAAAGAACCTCTCATGGGCATCCGTCTGGTAGTTGGTCTGTGTGTAGAAATCCTCAAGGTATTTGCCGAACTAATAAAATTAAAGTAGAGGTGAAATCAGAGATAGAGAACAATAAAAATTTTTGGATTCTGACGAAAATCTTAATTCTGGATCAAGCTTCAGAATTTATACTTTTCCATTAGTTTTTACAAGAGAATTTGGTATCAAAATATGTAAAATAAGATTTGGAACGGTAATAATTATCGGATTTTATCAAGAATATTATATTTGAGTCTGAACTCGAATATTTTAAAATAAGATTATTACCAAAAATATTGCTTCAAAAAAAATTTTATAGTCTAAAGAGTTTTAAAATCTAAAATTCTGTTTTTTGTGGAAGTAAAAAGGGTAGTGTAGAATCTAACAATAATATTCTTGATGAGGTTCGACAATATTATCGTACAAATGACTTTTAATATCATCAGTCAGTTGTGAAAACGTTGAGAGCATTTAAATAAATAAGAAAGGATGCCGAGAAAATTTTGAGGAATAAGCGCTTTATTTCAGGCATACTCTTCAGCCTCTAACATGCCAAATATATAGTAAAAACGAAGAAAAAATATATAAGTAAATCTGATTGGCTCTCTTGTTGATCAGGGTTGGAGGGCATTTGCATTGTTTGTCGAGTTATCTCAATGTCATAATTGTTAGGCTTTTTAGAGGTGATTGACTATACCCACCCTATGTGTCCCACCCTATATTTGGCATGTAAGAGGCTGAAGAGTATGCCTGAAATAAAGCGCTTGTTCCTCAAAATTTTCTCGGCCTCCTTTCTTATTTATTTTTACATATGATGTTTTAATGAACCAGAATTTTTGTCCAAATCCAAGTCTTAAATTTGTACTGCACTGTGGAAGCATGTAAGGGACAACTAACCTGATATGATTCAATGCATTGTAGGCCGTCTTGCTTTTGTTTCATATGGATGGGTTCATGCATAATTCGTTGGAGGATGATTTTGAGGGATTTGGAATTGTCCCAGTTAATATTGAGGCATTCCTTGAGGCGTTTGATGAAGGCGGTCAGGTTGCCGAATGGTGCCAATGTCCTCTCGATAACATTAGTTAGTCTAAAGGGTACATTCTCAGGGATGCTCATTTTCTTTCCCATTTCATAGGCAATGCTAAAGTCGATGTGGATCATTTCCCCTGTCATTAGATTAATGAGGACGTTGTCCAAATGACGATCCCCAAGGCCGACAATATAGCCAGATGTTGAGGTGCTGGCGGTGGAATGAGAAAATCTCTGGAATATCGACCACCAGTGTGCATTGGACTGGGCATTGGCCCAGAGTTCATTAATTAGGAGACGTTTGTTAGTACTCTCCTTGAGCTCTTCATGAATGGTGAGGAGTTGTTTCTTGGAGAGTTGTTGACGAAAGGTACGGAAATCGTTGTTAATATTTGTCATGTTAATCTTGCAGTTGTTCTCTGTCAAGTGTTTCTTGGCGAACATGAAGAAGATCTTGACAGAATTGAAATCTTTGGCCTGCTCCGGGTGATTCTTGGTAAGGTATTTGGCAAACGACTTTCGATATATGGACAAAAGTGATGTGGCACCTTTTACTATACGAATGAGGGAGGAGAATCTGCCCATTCGGATAATGTTATAGGTTGTCATTGAGTAGAGGGGATTCAGTTTACTGTAGAAGAGGTTTGAGAAGTCAAAACTTCTCATGATGCTAACATCAATAATGGACTGATCAAAGCTCTTCAACAGATACGAGTAACAATGGCCGTTTTCACACTAAAAAAGTAATATAAATGAAGAAATAATGAGAAATAATTTTAGTCAATAAGCAAGAGAGTCTCAGGAATAGTAGAATCAAATATCAGACATAGAGTTTTATGAAAATTGTAATGATATGTTCTATTCGAAGATGTATAAGGCAATTTGGTACCCAATCTTCGAATAGAACATATCATTCCACTACTCTGTCTGATATTTCATTCTACTATATTCCTGTGTCAGTATATAATTAGATATAGAAGAAGGCTTACAGTGAAAGTGATCAGTTTTGGCTTTGTTTTTGATGAAATTACAGATATCTTCTTATGGGCTGATTGAAACTTTAATAGGGGATCTGAGTTATTGCCAGGTAGGTATAAATGGGTGAATTGATAATTCTCCATGACGTGGGAATAATCACATAGGAAATTATCGACAGTTTTCTTCCTCATCAGGTCACTTTCGATCCAGGAGAGATTGTAAAAGTCTTTCTTGAATCTCATCAACTTTTCAAAGATGGAACTTATTTCAAAGTTCTCAAGGTTCCCTTCGAATTGATTGTAAAACTCTTCTAGGTTATCCCTGAGACATAACTTTGTTCTGGTCCATTCAGTAAAGGTGACATCAAAGGTTGATGTTTGCGGCTTCTTTTGTATGATTTTGTCGAGAAATTCAATAGAGTTCAACAAGACTCTCTTGACATAAACCTTGATGTAATGATCAAAGTTTTCTTTCAACTCAGAATTGGACAGCTTCCCATTCGGACGAAAGAGTTTATTGTAATAATTAAAGTTGTTCTCCAAGTTGCTGAGAACCATTTCAAAATGTTTCATGATCAATTGTTCGTTGGTAATGTAGAGATATTTAAGTTCACGCAGGAATAGGTTTGTATCATAGACGATGCTCGATATTTGATTTATGTCCTGGGAGTTTTTTGTTGAGTTTAGGGTGAACTTTCGAAAGATCATCCTGGCTCGTTTGCTATAGTCCTTCATACTGCATAAAGGATAGAGGATGTGGTTGACAAAGGTCTTGAGGAAAACGGCTCCTTCCCCTATCTTTGAGGACATTTGATAGGCGAGTATTTCGAGGAATTCCCCAATACGTATGGCACAATGGTCAGAATTGAGCCTGGCAAAGATCTCCGATAGGGTGTAGGCCCAAGAGGTGAAAGCATTCGTTGAGTCTATCTGGAATATGCAATTAGATAGATGAATTGCTGTATGATTATTTGTCAAGAGGTCCAAGAGTTTTAGACAGGCTGTACGTGATTCGAGAGTGTTCTCATTTGGGCCAATAAAGCTGAGATATTTGGTGAAGGAGTTTTCTGTATTCTTTGTAAACTTTGTTACCTTGGCATAAATCTCTTCGACAAGGTCTATTGACGTGGACAAGAGATATTCATGTAGCTGATCATAGCTCATTGTGTAAAAGACGCGTTGGTGGATAAAGTCGAACAAGTGGGCAGAGACTAGAGTCTGCTTTGAATCGGGCCGGGTGAAGTCGGTGAAAATCCGTTCGGTTAACTCATCATGGTTGATATTGAGGAAGTCGGACATTTTCTTCAATACTCTGGATTCCTCAAACATATTTTGATCTATTTTGTTGAGTTCTCTTTCAAGTATGTTGAAGGACCATTGGCCATAAGTGTACCAGAAATTGGAAGATTTATTAATGCTGAATTTGAGGGATAACTTGAAGAAGCATTCAAAAATGTCTTCCTTTGTCAGGTTGACTGAGTTTTCATCGAAAGATGATTCATTAGAGAGAATAATCGGACGCTGGTTGAACCATGAATTTTCCGACATTCTCACTAGACGCATCATGGCCTCTTCAGTCGAGAGACTCTGTTCTAAAATATTTTCATCCAACAAGATCAACGAGTTTAGATAACTTTCAATAGTTTTATTGATAAGGTCAGCATTCTCGGTTTTGTTGTGATCTTCCAGCTCGTTGGCAATGAATTTGGTCATAGTCCTTATTGCATCTGGAGGGGAAATGGCCAGTTTTATTTTCATCCTCAAGGGATCTTCATTTATTGAGTCTGGAGGGGTTTTAGATAAGAGTTGATCGAGGAATATTGGATTATTGGCCAAAGTATCCACAATCTGATGAAGGTATTCTTGTCTTGCTGACTCTGCTGTAACATGTGGAATTCTTCTCAACTTTTCGACAAGATTTGTACTCGAAGAGAGTTTTAACAAGTTTTGCTCAACAAAGTCTCTAGAAGAAAGGCCGAATGTGGGTAGGATGAGAATGGTCTGGGAATGGTCAGAGGAAAGGCCACACTGGAATTGATCGAATATCTGAGAGGGATACACCTCCAGGAGGGAATGAATGTAGGCATTAGATTTTTCTGACAAACATTTATGATAATGGCCTTGAAGATTCGACATGATGTACTCCTTTCTCCATTGGTATAACAGGTAATTTTCCATATTTCTATTTGACTCACAGTTACAGTCGATAGTAACGGACTTGTTATCCCAATTCCATTTGGATAGACTTTTGAGGCATTTAACTTTGGAAGAGTTGATCTTGGTCTCATTATCCGTGATCCTGTCATGATTACCAGAGTAAAGTTGAAGGAATACATCGTATTTTGAAAGGTAGGCTTTGAGTTTATCTGAGACTTCTGAAGAGGTGGAAGCCTCATCTAACAATTGAATGGCCTTGTCAATATTTGTGCAGAGTAGTTCCTCTAGAATTGCCAGATATCGATAACCAGGTGAGAAGATGACAACTTCTTCAATGAAAGACTTCAGCTCATTGATGGCGCCAAACTGATAGAGACAATCAGCCATGGTCATGATGAACTCATCTATTTCAAGGTAGGTTTTTAGCTCCTCGAAAAAGGGACGATTTGTCGTCATATTGAGGTCATAAAAAAGGTTAATTCCGTTCCATAGAACAGTGGCGCAAGTAGATTTGAACTTTTGAACATTTGGCAACATTGAATTGACTAGAATGATGAGACGGCGAAATCTATTGAACCTTTCAATGATGGGTGAGACACTTTGGGTGAAGACTGTCTTGACCATCGAGACAGGTCGATTGACGTCCAGTGTGAAGGAATCGTCAAATTTGAAGATTGACAACTCAAAATTCCTGACGCAGTAGTCAAACAGGCGAACTTGATGTATTTGATGGGATGGAGATAGGGAGAAGAAGGAGTTTTGTGCCAGCTGTGATGGATTACTTGCAGCATTCGGTTGGTTAGCTGGAATCTGGGGGAGGAATAGGAATGAACGCATGGTTAGCTCTAATTGCACAAAAAATTTCATCAATGACCCAATGGGTACAGTGAATTTGAAGTTGCTCAAGTAAATAAAAGTCATCCAGAATATTATCGTGTCCACGTTGCCCTGGCAAAAGTCAAAGTTGCCAAATTTCGAGTTATCCCTTGAAAAGGGTAAGATGAGGAAGAGATTACGCCGGATGAAATCACGGGGATTGGCGCTAAAGTTGAGGACTGCCTCCTTGTTGGCAAGAGTTGTACCGCGTAGGAATAAAAGAGATCCTGTCGTTATAGATGAGATGCCGGGAAAAGAGGAGAAGTTGGACAACCTTTCCAGACTATCAGGGTCATGAGATTTGAGGTGAATGCTGAGTGCTGTGGTCTTGTAGAGTTCATGCATGGAATAAAAGTAGTGTAGCTTATTGAGGGAATACTTTTGCTCTGATTTAACGTCGATAATATCGAGGAATGCTGAGAACTTGAGGCCAATAGCTCGTAATTTGTCATCCGGAAAGTTGGTTAGAATCTTTTGGCACTTGAGAAGGGATGCTTGTAGTCTGTTTTGATGAATAATCTCCACTGGAATTGTATAGACAAAGTCAATAATCTTTTTAATGAGGGTGAAATCTGAATCGTAATAGTAGAGATTTGTGTTCAAGAGGTTGAAGAGTAATCCCGTCAAGGTGTCCACAATCTGGTAGAGTCTATTCTCCTTCATGTAATCCAGGATGAGGTTGTATTCCTGGAACGTGAAGAACTTTTGCAAAAGGAACTCTTTCAAGTATAGATGACTCTGTTCATACTTGCAAGTGATTAGTATTAATCTGAGATGAACAATTCGTACTTCTTTTGGCGATTGAAGGAATAATTTGTTAAACATCATCTTTGGCAAGTTATTGACATTGATCACTCCGTCTTTGATAGCCTCGTAAAAGATTAACAATGCAGTGAATAATACTATGTGGTTGTCATCTTTGAATTGTATTGTATTGTTTATCTTTATTTCCTTGATTCGTTTCATCAGAAGTGTACAAATAAGTTGCCTTATGGACAATAATTTTGGATTTTTATACAATTTGTAACAGATTAGAGTAAAGTATTGAGCATCACTGGTATTGTGGTTAGTCTGATACCTGAGCAGGATACTTTCCAACAGTTCCTTTGTCAAGTTGAACAACTTTTCAGAGGTTTCCAGATATCCAATAATGATAGAGTTGAGGAATTCCTCACAAGTCTTTAATTCGAGGCAATAGGATGGAAGGGGTTTACCATGCAATGTTGATAACAGAGAATCGCCAATTTCTTCAATAACTGAGATATTTGAAGGATTCCTATTGGCTCTGATAACCTCAAAGAGGGTGGTGAATAGTTTGTTGATAACCTCTCTGGATATATTCATACGATGTGTGTAGGAACGAATTTTTTGTAAAATCTTCAAGATATTTGCATCATAGTTTATTTCATGGCCTTGATTATAACGCTGACATGCAATCATCTGGGAGGAAATCAACGACAAGTCGATAAACATTTGAGTACTTTGGGAATCGGGTAGGAAATTTGTAACCAAATTATCAAACTGCTGTTGAAGATAACCGGAAAATTTTTGGTAAAAGGCCTCTGAGGTGAACGACCATCTGTTCATCTGTCCGGAGAGAATTTCAATTAACAAGTTCAAGTTAACACCTTCATTGAGGTTAGCTGAGCAACCGAGAATGTACTTGTAGAAAATATCCCATTTCTCTTTGAACAATTTGCCAATTGTGAGATCACGATGTGGGTACAATTTGATTGCGAGGACATTTAGAATCTTCATGAGAGTCTGATGGGAATGTGTTACTCTCAATAGATTGGTAATGTTATTCAGAAAATGAAAAAAGGTGACTTCATCTGTTACTTGGAACGTGCAGTCCTCTTGGGAAATGATTTCGAGGAAAAAGTTTAGAATCAAGGAGTCAATATTATTCTTGCCGGAGATCAGGGACAAGGCAGCTAGGACCATTTTATCCGACAGATTAGTCTGATATTGTAAACGCGAGTAAATCTTTAAGTTGGCCAGATAAATGTCATGTGGCAAGCTTTCTTCTTCCAGAATATTCTTGATCAGATCATGATATGGCTTAAAATTTGAACAGTGTACATTTTGATCAGACAATATCTTGAAAATCTCTTGACCAATGAAACCTCGCATTGATGTTTCCAGTGTTAGGGAAGCATAATTTTTGAATAGTTCTATGGATAGATTTGATAGGCTGACTCCTTTACTATCAGTCAGGGGTTGCAAATCATTAAAGATTTTCTGGCGTATTGTAGCCATACGATTTATATGGCTGGATTGAATTTCAGTCCGGTCAACGTCTGTAGAATTTGAAACTTCGGCTAAGAATTCCGTCGGGATAAAACCTTGACTTGAACATTTCTCGATTAATTTCTGAAAATAAATTGTATAGATTCAGATGGATTGAGTTGTTTATTATTGGAAAATATTAAACCTACCTCTGGTATGAGAGATATATCTGCACCAAATTGCAAGAGATTACTAATTGTCATCTTCATGGAGCTTATCATGGCAAGCATTAACGGGGTCTCCCCCTTATTCGTCAGGCTGTTTACATCCATCCCACAATTCAAGAGTATTCCAACACAAATGCAATGGCCACATTTCGCTGCAAAGTGGAGACTATTCCAGCCAAACTAAAAATGGATTAACTTTAGAAAATCAACATACCGAAGTAACAGCCTCAATATTACATTTGAGATCAATAATTTTATGGACAACTGAACGATTTCCAAAATAACTGGCATATATTATTGGTGTAACATCATCATGCTGTATTCCATCGAGCATGGTACTGAATTTTCGATTGATATCAAGATCTCTACCCAGGTTGAAGACTTTATTAGATTGGCCTTTTTTAATGGCAACAAGGAACTGGTCAAATACATCCATAGTTTAACTCTGCTGTTGATTTATGACAATTTTTTCATAAAATCAATTAGTTGTAACAAAATATAGACAGATTTTCTTTTGTTTATAGGGATTTACATTGTGAAATTTTCAAATCAAATTAAAATAATGCGTTTTATTATAGACCGGCAGTATTACAGGGATGTGTATATTGTCAATAATAATTATGGATTCCTATCCAAAGAATGTACAGAGATAGATACTATGGATGGCAACTTTTCTACAAATACTAATCATAGGTTCTCAAGGAATCATGAGAAAAAAATTATGAAACGCTTTATAGAGAATCACCAGTTCACTTATCGAAGCTTCTTTTTTCTCCTTCTATCCCTGCTCAGTTTCATAGCTGACTTAATTTCTGACAGTTATCTGGTTTATATCTACTATAGGAAAGGGGAAAAATTCTATGCATATTTAACCTTGTTTTTTCTAATATTTCCTTCAATTGTTGTAACTTTGTTCTCAGCTGCCTGGTATTCGATCGACAAAAAGACTCAAATTGAACCGGATCGTTCACTCAAGGTGTGGATTACTCGCCTTGTCTTTCATTTTCTTCAGATTGCACCCCTAATCCGTCTGATCGACTCAGCCTATTATGGATTTAAAAGTCTAGCCAAGGATATTACAATTGAGGAAAAATACAGATACCTCAAGTTGATGTTGTACGAAGAAGTGGATACTGCAATGTTACGTCTTATTGAATGTTTCCTTGAGAGTCTTCCACAACTTCTCCTTCAACTGTACATACTCTTTTCACAGCCTCATACGATTAATTCAGCCACCTACATTGCTCAAGTGATATCGTGTGTATTTAGCTTGTTCTCAATTACCTGGTGTCTCACATCGTATCAGACTTCATTTAGACAGACAAAGGATGCCAGTCGTAAGGTTGCTTCAAAGGGTTACATCTTATACTTTTGTTGGAAGTTTTTCGTCTTGAGTAGCCGGATATTATCACTGATATTATTTACATCATGCTTCTCTTTTCAAATATCTTTTGCCTTTTTGGTCTTTCATTGGCTGATCACATTCAATATCTTAATGTTGTTTGGCACCAACTTTTGTAACAAACTGAGTTCAGCCTGGAATGAGAGATTATTTGATCTGGTCCTGGGGCTAATTTTCATCTTTGACATTCTCAATGTACGCAACGGTCATAGTAGAATTTGGTTCTTATTTTGGTATACAATCCACTTCCTACAAAATATCTGCATTGGCCTGCTATGGTTATTCCAACCAGTCGTCACCTGGACAATGAGCATAGATAACTCAGTTGAATTGTTCACTCTCAAATTATTCCGAGATAACCAGCCAGCAATAATTAATAAATTTCCCAGACTCATCATCTTAATGGTTATCTTGACAACGTTTCTTGTAGGAATATTTTTTATGAATATGTACTATCTATTTGGACATCCATCTGGTAAGATCAAATGGTGTCTCTCAATATCGGAGTACTCAAGGAGGATCAGTCAAGATCGGAAGGCTTCCACAATGACAAGTTATACGATCAATCCTGTGGATCTAAGTAAAACCAAAAATAACAACATGAAATATGAGCCAGTCTCCTATGATGATAATTTTATACGATATAATGATTTGAAATATATTGATGAAATTACTTTGCAGTAAAACAGATTTTCTACATCATTACATAAGGATGCCACTATAGAATTACCTGATTATAGTTAATTAAAAGATTAAAATTCAGACAATTCAAGAAATTGAATGCCGCCAGTGGAGGAATAAAAAGAAAATATTCATTAGAGATATACGTCGTATATTTCATACATTGAGTTTGCTAATGACATATTTATAGTTGTCCTTGATGTGTTGATCATTCGGAGATAATCTGACGAGCTCTTCAAAACAATCTGCTGCTGTTTTGTAATTGGCCCTCTTGGCATAAACCACGCAGAGATTATGTCTAGCTTGTATATTATCCGGGAAGAATTCAAGGCCAGATTTGAGTAACTGGAAGAAAATTACAAGTTATAACGGCGTGAGTGGATGAATATGGATAGAACTAACCCTTTCAGCATCTTCAATTCTGTCCAGGTGAGTCATGTAGAGATCGCTGAGGAGAATGTATGACTTGATGTGGTCATCTCTTCGTGAGATCAACTTTTCCAAATATGGAATTGCCTCTAGAGGTCTACTTAATTCGTTGACCAATAGTAATGCTAGATTGAAAAGGCCACCAATGTGATGCTGATTTACCTGAAAAGAGTAAACGTAAAATTTTAATGAATAGAGAAAAGTTGAATCATAGTTCTCTTACTAGTAAAAGGTCTATATAGTCCTTGTAGGCTTGAAAATAGTCATGAAGATCAGTAGAAATCATTGCCTGTGAAAAGAGAATTTGTTCCTTGTCATAATGATCCAGGAGTATTAGTTGAGAGTTTATACGATAGGCCTCTCTTAGATGACTTGTATCGGATGACTTGGAAAGGACACGTGCCAGAGCTAAAAGGGCATGTTGATGACTTGGTTGTATGTTGAGGGCCTTTTTAAAATAGTCGATAGACTCATCTAGAGATATATTCTTCTCAGTTAGCACAACACCAACCTAAATAAGAAATGATAATTGATCAAATTTCATTGGTTGATTGAATACTCAAATGTGCATACAGAATATGTAATAAACCTGTCAGAAGTGAATACAATAGTTAAATCAGTGAATAGTTGTCTTAATTAATCTGTGGATCATCTCTTCATTTTAGCTTCAAATTCAATTTGGTAAAAAATTTTAAAAAACAAAAAGTTAAATTATGTATATGTTTGTTTGAATCACTAAATGAATTGAACAAATAAATTTCATAAACTTAGCAAATGAGCTTGGGAAGCTTTTAGGATTTTATTATTGTTGAAATTTCTTAGGAGGTATGGCTTATTGGATCAGAACTAAAACTAAAACTAGAGATAAAATTATAAATGTGATGTAGTAAAACATAAAATAATTTTTGTTTTGAATGATTTTCTTTACAATTATTGTGCGAATTCAAATTTCTAACAATTAAAAGGTGAAATGACTGATCTTTAGATTCCATTGATTTAACGCTATTTCCTTTTTACTGAGACATTTTCTGGTGCTGAAAATCATTAATTCAATGGATTTTACACTAATTAATCAAAATTTTAAGAGAAATTATAATCCACATAGTTGAAGAATTTACCCGATTCTCCAAACACCATATAAGGTGGAGATTTCTTTTCAAAAATTGATAACTTATATTCAAAAACATACTCACAAGCAATGATGATGTTTAAAACAATTTTATTTGGAAGTTATGCTTAAAAAATCAATCTTAAAGTGGTTATTGGGATGACTGTAGTTGGTCAATTTTTGTCCAAATGATAATAAACAAAACTCACATTGTAATAGGCATCAGCATCATTCGGATCAGATTTAACGGCCTCTTTAAACTGGTCTAGAGCCATATCCAAGTCTCCCCTAAGATGATATAAAAGACCCAATTTTTTATAAGCGGCAGGATTATTCTTTCGAAAGGTTAGGACCCTCTTTAAAAGATTCTCCCCTTCGTTATGATCTTGGGTTGAGTTTGAATGTTCAATTAGTAAGCCGGCATATTCAACAAAGGCTTGCAGTTGTTTGGGTTCAACTCTGGTAAAATAAACTTGATTCTTTTTTGGCTTAGGCATCAAATCAATCGCCAGTTTGTAGGCATCTTTGGCCAAATGAATTTTATTCAATTTCACATGAACTCTAGCCACATTTATATGCGCTCCGACATCATTGGGCTGTATTCTAAAAGTTGTAATAATTAAATACACAATCAGGACATAAAATTAGCTCTTAAAAAACCTACTCGACCGCCTTGGTGTAGTGAGAGAGGGCCTCTTCAAGATACTGATTCCCGCGTCCCTCAAAGACATGACCGAGATTGTTCCACATTTTTGCATTCTTCGGATTGACATCAACACCTGATTTGTATAGGCTATATTCATTTTCCCAGTCATGGACCCGATTGAATGTCTTGAATGAGTACACTCCGACCAATAGGATTATGAAGAATTTGAATATTTTATCTCTAAATTAAATAAATAAAGCCTTATCTTACAAGTATTTAAAGTAATTCTCCATCAAGTCGAGAGATAAGCCCATTAAGAGGCAAAATCCAAAACTGGGAATATACAAGACCCTTTCAGCCAGTACAAAGCCAACTGGAAAGAACATGTTACTCGATGGTATAAAAGGAATAAAATGGAGAATTAGAGATAATCCAAGAGTTGTAGCAACCTTCTTATCAGTCATTTTAATGGTTTTCCAGATGAGAAATCCAGTCATACTGAAGAAAGCAATGGTCCACAAGTTTCTCTGGTCAAAAGTACTCTCTACCAGGGGTATGGATCCCATACTCCAATCGCAACAGTAACTGGTTGGTATTGAGACAAAATAAAAGTTTAAGGCCCACAAGTATGAGTAGGTTAGCCATCTTGTCAAGGGATTCTTACAGTAGGCGGCAGGGTTGGAAAACTCTGAGAAAGAAGGCAACTTTGTGGACATGATACTAATTCGAAAGTAGATGATTGACACGAGAATGGAAAGGAAGCAAAACGACCTTGGAATACACTTGAAAGCAATTTGGGAAATATTCCCATCAATGGAGAAGTAATTTTTCATCACTTCATAGGCCATGCAAACTCCAATAATTGTGATGCATTGCTCTTTGCACAGAGTTCCAATGAATATTAAGAGGAAATATTTGAGCAATAATTTGGGGTCTTCTACAATTTAAATAAAACATCAAAATTACTGAAATAGGAAACATTTCTCTGTAATTCTTCGTTGAATGTAATGAATGTTCCAAGAAAAATTAGGGCAGAGAAAAGTTCTGCCCGACCGACAACACCAGTGACGGCCTCTACGTGAACAGGATGACAACCAAATATTATGGAGGAGAGAACAGAAGCTTTCTCCGAAAGAAATAGGCGTGAAAATCTAGAGTTAATGCCAAGAATTACTTTTGAAATGATTTAGTTACAGCTAAATGAAGAATTAAATTCACCAAGTGATAGCCCATAGGGTCGAGCTTATGAAAGTAGTGATTGAGGCGGAATGAGAGAGTAGTAATTGGCCTATATGAGCCATGACTTTCTTCTTTATACATTGGGGTACCCCAAAAATCATTTTTAAAAATGTCAATCAAAGGCTTATTAGAAATCACATTTTGATTGGTAGTAATAGCAGCTGTGTCATCGAAAACCAGATCACATTTTAGAGAAAATGAATATAGAATAAATATAAAAGGTAAAATTATACTCTCAAAATGAAAATCATTCATAAATGCAATACTTTAATAAACAACATAAACTTTCAGTTCAGTCGTGTTTAAGCTAGCTATGTTGTAGTGGGATTTCAAATATTTTGTACTTTTTAGCAAATGCATATTTACTCAGTAGGTTCTTTTATTGTCGATCTCAGTGGAACGTGATGATAGTTTATTTTAAGTGGAGATTTCTTTCTTTTTTTAACAATGATTAAACTAACTCTTATACTATTATCCTTCCTAGCCAGCACATTATCTATTCAGTGTCTGGTTAGATATGACCCAAAGGAAAACTTCCGAATTGTATCGGGATGTAATTTCTGTCTGAGAATATCAATGGATAACGAACCGTTCAAGTTTGTATGCACAAAAGATTCAGGAGATAATTTCGAAGCTCTCATCGAGAAATTACAAGCGATTGCTGAGAACATTGAAAAATCACCCGAAACATTGAAATCTATTGAAAGCTCACAGGTAAACCAAAGAAAATTATTTTAGATTGATGATATGCTTGGGGGAATTTCAAACGAAGGATGCGAAAATGCTTGCCAGGGTCTTGAGTTTTGTGAATTAAATAAATCTGATGGCATGATCGCTCATTGTTGTCAGAGAGAAAACTGTTTTTTTGGAGAACCATACGATATATGTTCAGAATATAAATATGTAGATTTATTGAAAAGCATACACGAGGAAGGAATAATAGAAGCTCATCTCCATCATGATGAAGAAAACGATTAAATTTGAAATATTAGTTCAACTCTATTAAAAACTTGAAAAGTTTGTGTATATTTAAACCAAAATATTGTAGAAATTTAAAAAAATATAAACAAAAGCCAAAATATAATTTTTTTCAATAAAACCCTGAATATAAAATGAGAAAACTAGTATTGAAACACTTTGATCAGATAATTGATGAATATCTCTATGAGGATGATGAATCAGCAATTCAAGAAGTACTAGATCGTTACAGGTAAAGAATAAATTGATAAATTGAGCAGATCTCAGTCTTGTTTTGAAGGGTTGATTCCAGATGATAACGAAATCATTGAGAATGAAAGGGAATCCTTTTCTGCCAAAACTTTGACTCCTCGAAATTGTAGAAATTCAATTGAAAAAAATCATCACGATTGGTCAGACAACACGCTTAGTTATCGTCGGGAGAACTCTTTTTTTATTCCTAATCAGAAAGAATTAAACTCAATTAGCTCATCTCTTACGAGCACAAAGTCTAGTGATCGTGTTAAACTTGAATCGATGAATTTGTTGGTGAAAATACCTTCTTTTGAAATATCCACCTGTCAGACTTGGTCAAACAAGAAGAACCAAAAGAAACTCAACACTTTGCGAAGTGGTATCCTGTTGAATCTTGACTCAAAGAATGAGGAAATATTCAACTTGATCTGCATTTTCATCTACAAGGGGTTTTCTAATAGTCATTCCAATGCAAAAGAATTTCATAGTCTAATAACTGAGAAAATCCTACGCTACTTTTCGGCAGGATCGTCAACCCTGCAAAACTTTTCGTTATCTGATATGAATTTTAATCGGATTCTTAAACTAACTACAATCCTGATAGACTTTTATTTGAAAACTGGGTCTAGATCTTCCAGGATGACGGAAAAGATTAGTAAAGACATCATACACGAATGCCTTGATTCTTTACTCGATCAGAGCTTGAGTAATGCTAATATAAACCAAACAAAACGTACAACACCCCCACAAATACAGTCTACTGATGCATTAACATGCAACCATCTATTTGCCTTTATAGACCCAAATTGTGGATGGCTAAAAACATGGATGGTAAGTATGATCGATTACAATTACACTTTAAAGTACAGTTCTCTAATGAATACTCTTTTAGAAGAATACAACATTCCGGGGACACATTGTTGAGATCCTGAGTCACAAGGATAATAAAGTATTTATGAAAGTTGTTCAATCCTCTATTGTCCTGTTATCTAAGATGTATATTGATAGGATCAAGAATCTTCCCTCTGATGCATCCATGCTCTATTATTTGTATATGGTTTATTCTACTAGCTTCGTTTTAACCTTGATCAAATATAAAATCACACGGCTCCTGTTTAAGAAGAAACCCCAATTATCCGACAAGAAGATCAGCGTTCAAGACTATCTGTGTAAGGTTGTCCAGTTCATCAGTAAACCATGCCAGATCAAATTGAAGAATCAAGACTTTGAATTTGATCTATCGAATTTATTGTACACTCAACTCATCTGTCTCTCAAGGCACGAGGAAACAGCTGTCAAGTGCTTCTTTCGAATGGAGAGGACCAATGAGAGATACCCTTTCACCTTACGTCCGACACTTGGAGATCTCTTGGAAAAGTACGACTACGAAGCTTATCGGAGACAAAATTCATTTGTTTTCTTCCAGCAAATCCTCCGATTATCAAGGAACCTTGTCAAATACCCAACTATGAAGCGGGAGGTCTCTCATGATCGAGGATTAAAGCGAGTTTATTCTGCCAAATGAATCAATAAATAATCTAAACATGAATTTTTATCATATATAGAAGACTTTTATTAAACTTTCTCAATATAACAGTGCAACAGATTAGCGATTCCCTTGTCCTGGACACCTTCCTCTTGACATTCAAGCTGACCAAGGAAATCTTTACCGATATGGATAGTCAAGTTGAAATGGACCTGGTGGATCTTCTTCTTGATGCCATAGAAATTAACAGGGAGCTAAAGTGAGTCTTAAAATATTTATACTCACGAAAGTACTCATTATCTTCTTTAGTAAGACTAGGTACACACACATGAAGATTTTATTCAACTTTCAAATGAGCCATAGATCAAGTTCTCTAAGTCGTCGAATAATAAGCAAATTTCGCTCTTATTTTCTGGCTTGAATCATTGAAAATAATCATTTATGATTAATTAATTAATGGAAAGTATTGTAAAAAAATTGCCTCAATTTCATTGGTTTATAAGATTCCTGTCCTTTTCGAGATTTCGGCCAACTTCAAGTGGTTATTGGGGTGACTGTAGAAACTCACTTAATGTTCAGCATATTCAAGTTTTAAGTGGTTCATTCATTGAAAATTGGGCGGTGGTTTGACAATCCAAGATTTTAAAGCATGAATGAAATAAGGAAGATGAATTTTTGAGATTTGCTTCAGTACAAAATCAGGCCTAGAGTTTATAATTATATTACCTATCTCACTTTGCTCTTATTATTAGACGATAATAAACTCTCCTTTTAGACTTGGAAATGTCATTCAAGAACGACTAAACTATCTGATAGTATCCTTTGCAAATTCAGTCAGGTGCCTTGAAGTTTTTATCAAAGACAACCTCGTAAACGTCATTATGGATGATGTTCTTTTCAATCCGAAAATGATTATCCCCAAAAGACAACGCAAATGTCTCTTCTACAATCTCTCCCAGTTCCAGTCATGTCAACTGCACTTTGCCAAAAAGGGCTTGTATAAATCAGTAATTATGACGAACCTCTATGAGGAGTCATTCACACGTGGCCTCGCTCAACTGCTCCCCTTAATAGCATATCCGTCTTGCTTGAAAAATGCACTGATTCTCACTCCGAGGAATAATGAACTGATCCTGGGTACAAGCAACTCTTTGGCGTTTCTCTTTTACACAATTAGCCCTAAAGATGTCAAATCTTTATCCTCTTTCCCAATGAGACATGAGTACCTTCAGTTTGCCAATCAAGTTCTTATCGTGCAATCGTGCTTGATTGAATTTAGCTGTTTCTTGCTAGCGTTCAAGACACATTTGAATAGTTTTCTGAATGATGGACAAACAGTCTTTGACGAGAACAACATGCAAATTCAGCATTTACTCGCAAGAATATCCATAATTGGAGGAAACAAGGAAAAGTATCTACCACCCCTGGAGGTCTGTGACAAGTGTCCCTTTGACAACTTCATCAACGACTATAAACAGAGCCTGAAATATCTGAGGAAACAAATTCCCTTTTCTTGTCGTCATATGAAGGGTTCAAGTAGTAAACCTTTGAAGGAGGAAAATCATCTCAGCTTATTTCCCAGTGAAATAAGTCCACAACTCTGGAAAGAATTCGAGACATCGCCTAGCATCCTCTTCACTTTCCAAATGACCCAGCATAACTTGAAGGATTTCTTCCTTACAATCATGAAGAGAGTTTATGGTTACAATCATAGGGATGGTGATGTCAACGAGTTGAAATTTATCAAAGTTGATAATATCACTAAAATGGCGGCAATCAAATTTGTCAAGTAAGCCTTGTTCTCCTCATAAACTGGTCTCATTGGTCTGGGTTTTATTAGGTTACAAGAAAAATAATGTGACTAAATATATGTGACTGTATATATTAGGGTAATGCAACTTTTTACAACTTTATCGGCTATTTACTCATTCTATAAAGAATTAAATTTTGAGAATTGAATTTTACTACGATAACTGATAAAATTCACGTTTTTGAGTAATCTGTATGACTTTTCGGATGGGGATTATTCTGATATAGTTATTTGAAATCCCTTCACTAGATATCCTCATTCTTTTCTGAAAATTTTATGCGTTTTAAAGGATTTTTGGAAAATGGGATTTATCAGTATCAGAACGAAGAAATTTTTTGATTTAATTTATGGAAATCTTTTTTTCTGTACAGAAGCATCCAACTTGCCAAATCGTCCCAAAAGTTGATCGGAAAAAAATATTTTGTATTACCTTAATATTTTTTATGAATTTCAGCATAAACAATCAATGAAAATAAAGTTGGGAATCTATGAAAGAAATCCCGATATTTTCATCAAGAATTCGAATTTGTTAAAAATTTTTTGGAATCCTACTCATGTTGCCCACTCTAAACATTTGAAGAAAAAATTCTGAAAAAAAATTTTTTTAATGAAAAATATGGTCATTTTTCAAATTCCCATTTGGCGCAAAAATCCCATTTTTTCGAACTTTGAACTGAAAATTTTTATTGTTTTAAGAGCTGGAGAGTGATCAAAAATAGATTTTCAGGATCAAGATTAGATTATAAAGCTGAATAGCACCGTCAAATTATCGACAGTTTCCCCATTCTCGAGAGATTTTGAATTATCGAAATTTCATTGATTTTCAAGTAGTGAAAATGATCAAAAAAACGAAATTCCGCTCCCAAACGATAATGTGATTATGCATAAGATCAAATTCATTTGAATTGATTTTTTTGTTTAATCCTGATCTTGAAAAAACTCTTTTGATCAACCTCCAACTATCAAAACAATAAACATTTTCCAGATGAAGTCTGACATTGTCTGGCTAAACTTTGACTACCTACTCTAATGTAATATAATGATTTTTGTACAATTGTACATTTGGAACTTTTTCATTGTTTATCAAAACGTCAACATAAGATTTAGATTTTTATTTAACTAAAAAAAATTTTGTCCACTTTGACTAGTCCCTTTTTATTTTACTTAGCTATGGTATATTTCTCGGATGCTTTGAAGTAAAACACAAGAGACAATATGAAATTGACTTATCAAAATTGCTCAAATACTTCTCCAACCTTAATGAGCAATCACCAACAGCATCTCAAAATAATAGTAAGTTATGCATCCAGCCCTATCATGCATGGGCGGATAGGTAATCGGCTCACCTTGAGAATGTCATTTGAGTGAATCATTTTTTCATTAGGTAGCTACGTCAATTGTTTAATCTGCTGGATCTTCCTCGTAACGATGGGTGATCAAGCTAGGACATATCAAATCTACAAGGAACTCTATGGTAATGTCAAGGAATTCGAGGCGCTCCATCGAATATTTCAGTTCAAATCATACATTGTGAGTAAGAAATATCTATAGATATCCTAACCTCGACCAAACCCAACCCTATACCCCTTTATCGAGTTTTGCTGCCAATCTTAAACATTCCAAATGACCCTTGTGATGAGAATTTTTTTTTCAGTCTGAAGGTAAGAACCTTCAGAATAAGAATATTGGCACCTTGGAGGTCATGGAGAAGATCAAGATAACTATGCAAAGCAAATGTACCAGAATATGTAACATACTTAAATTGGCCAACATTCCCGAAGAACAGGTTCGTTCATCTCCATTAATAATGAGCGACTCTTTCATAAGTAAATTATAATTTTTGTTATGGGTCTCGGTATAGGTATTGGGTAAGTGAGAAGAGCAGGCATTTTAGACTAGGACTTGGGTAAACCATAATAATTAATGTCGGATAGATTTTTTTAAACATTGGTTTTGAGCTGGGTCACCGATGTCATGAGATTTAATGTAGAAAGATGCCAGGGTTTTTTCTCACAAATAAGGCCTTTATTTCGGACATACTCATCAGTGTGATACATGCCAAATATATAGGTTTTAAGAATTAAATTATTGGTTGAAATTGTTCTTAAAATTCGATTGGATCATACCTGTTGCAAGGTATGCAACATTATTTAGTAAAATTGGTCTTTTGGATGTTTTATTGTTTTTGGGGCTAATTATAATTATCTTATAGTAATACAGAATAGAATTACAGTTGTGCCCCAGTTTTGGTGTATTAGAAATCGCACACCCCAATTTTCCTATGAAAAATAGATTTTTCTCATCATAGATCTACTTGAAAGTAGAACAGATTTTTTGAAAGATAATTCTTTTGGCCGAAATTTCACAATTTTTTAGCCGAAAATTCTCAATTTTTTAGTTTATGGTCTCAACTTAAAGAGAATTTTCTCTTGAATCGATCAGTACCACTGAACCCTATTGAATTCGTCCACTGAGCATAAAAAATCTTGAAAATAAACGTTGATAAAAAAGGCAATGTGTCACCTTTAATAAAAAAAAGTTCAATAATTATTATAGTTTATAATTATGGGTTTCAATTTATGTTCAAACATTCTCTATGTTTAGCTTCATTAATTAATTACATCTTCGCGTCTAATTAAAAGTCAATGACGAATTCTATCAAAAGTCGTTTCAGTGTCTTGATCTGAAAAACTATTTTTCATAGGAAAAATGGAGTGTGCGATTTCTCATACAACAAAACTGGGGCACAACTGTTTAACGAAAAATTGTAAACAGCAACACAATAATTTTCATTATGACCCCTTAATTAACACCATTTACAATTTTTCGTTATAATTCTATAGGCTGTATAGTAGGCATGGTCGGCGGATTTAAAAAAAGCGAAAATCGAATAGCTCGGGCTTTCAAGTCCTTCTAATTTGCTCAATTAGACAGATGACAAAATTTCATCTTGATCGGACAAAGTTTAGAGGGTCCTTTTGGATCAGGTTTCGTCCAGATTTCTGAAATTTTTAGATGCGAATGACATGACTACTTATAAGTCAATTCGATCAATAGTTTTCTATTCGATATAGGCACATTGAAAACTATAGATTAGTAGAGTCTTTGATTTTAAATAATGAAATTTATTTAAAAAAACCTAGGTCAATATCTGTGCTCTTAGGCTATCACTCAGACCTTATTCCTACTCCCCAGAATAGAAATACAGTATCGAAAATACTTGACAAGATGGAGTTTATCTCATTATTCTCTCTTTCAAGATTATAATCCACTTTCTCAGTCAACTGTTCTTCAACTACCTGAACTATCCAGAAATTAGCAACTTTGCCATTATGATATTTGCAAAGAGGTTCAATTTAAATCTGATTTCAGACATGTTCTGCGGTGTTATCAGTACCCAGGAAGATTCATGGAATCGACTATTGATCGACCAAAAGCTCGTTACGAATATTCGTGCAAGTCACTAGTTTCATTGAGTTTTGAATCTTTGGAGTTTTATCAGTCATCTTTTATTTGTTTAGCTCAACACTTTTGACAATATTTCCATACGTGATGTAGTGGAAAGGTTAAGACAAGTCCCCTGATAGAAAACCCAGTACATTTAATAAAGATCACACTTTGAGAAGAAATAAATCTACGAGATAAATAATCGACCCAGATAAATCAAAAGTTAACTATATTGATTATTATTATTTTAATTGTTGTATAAGAATTACATCTCCTTTCTCGATGTTAACATTCTGTGAAAATGACGATCAAGTTCCACCATCAGATTATTCTTACAATCTTCTTACTAATGAGTCATCTCACATGTGATATGTTGTGTTCCATCAATGTGTTGAATAGTATTCTTGATAAGAAGTTGAATACCACTTCAGAGGAAGAATTCGATCGGCTGATGGATGAATCTCTTGAGGAAATCAAAAAGTGCCCTGACGACGGATGCATCAAAGGTTGCTCCATAAAGTTGGTGGAGAACTCCTATGAATTTGATGATTTTATGCGTGGCATGTTCGAGTGTATTACTGGGTGCACTAAAGATTTTGGTCCCACAGTCAAGTTTAAAACTGAGGTTATGGACGAAAACAATAACCAGGCGAAAAATTCAATTGCTGACTTGCCAACTGAACTCTAAATCATAATAATAATTATTTTCCTATTTATAAAATTGAATTTTTCCAACCTTAAAAGACCCAGAGAAATTTTTTATGGTTTCACTGATAACGAAAATGCAAAAAACTGAGTTTTAGTTCAAGAGATATTGCCACATTTTGTTAATGGCAGGCATGGTTCCTTCCATTTTCTCTTTGATATCTGTAAGCGGATGTTCAAACTACTAGATAGAGGTTCTCACACTTGTAAGTGTAAGAAATATGACCAGTAAAAAATTGAGAAACAAATGAAATTCATCTTATGGGTTCAAATTTCGGCTATGATTACTGACGAGTTTTAATGAAGATAGAAGTTGGTCATAATTTAACTCTCTTATGGAGTTGAAACTTTTGTCAGAAATCAAAAAATGTTACAGTTGGAGTTATGATAATCACTCATAATTGAAATAATTCAGGGATAATTTTTCGATCAACATACGATCCGATATAAATTTGGCTTGTTTATATGCTAGGACTTTTGAGTAGAAAATTGAAACGGTAAACTTTTAACAGGTAAGACAGGTTTTTGATTTTGATAATCCGCAAAACTTCAAAGATAACGACAACTGAAATGATATGTAATTACACCATAAATTACATTAATATATATATATATACATGGAAGAAAAGAAGAAAGTTGATAGGAAAGTATCTTGATTAGATTTTACATACAAGGCAATAATTACAGCAATAATGAGAAACTTTACAAGGCGATCCTTCTCCATACACCGGATCTTGTTCATAAACATTGTATTGTTCAGTTTGATTTTCTTATCACTTGTAAACTCAGATAATCAATGCATTGTTCGGGCACATTTGAAAGGATTCAATAAAAAATTCACCAACTCAGAATGCTTCGAAGATGTGGATTGCTTCAGGGGGAAACTGGACAGACTAAAAGAGCTCCTGCTCACGTGTGATAACTCGTGTATCAAGTCATGTATCCTAAGGATAATGGACATTCATCAAATGACATTAAGAGAGTATAGTCAAGAGCTCAGGGCGTGTTCTGTTCAATGTGCTAACGAGACTAATTTGTCGGATGAATTGTAGGATGAATGGTTTTGTATAAAAACAGAGAGGTCTACACGATTAAAAGGTCAACTATGTAACAAGAGAGTAGAATCTAATATTTGCTGTATATTTGAGTTCTACGCAATTTTAAATACATGTTTTTGAAGTAATGTGTACTTGTAACCTAGAAAGAAATTATAGAATCTAAGTGTCTAATAATTAGACTCTAATCCATTCAATAAATTAATTTTGAAATTGTACATCTACTTGACAGTAGCTATACTAATTATAAATTCATTCATGTAACATTATTCTGAGAGAGCACAAAAATCAATGAATACTAATTATTCAGTGCTTCAGTATTGCTTGAAACATTTTTTACATTTTTGAAAGAGATAAGATTAATGATTGTACAATTTATTTATTAAAAGTAAATCTACTTTTCCACAGAAAGCCAAGATTAATTGTTTAATTTCTCTCTAAAAATAAAAAAATAACTAGATTCTATGTCATCCGAATAAAATGACAGCAGTTGGAAAGGAAGAAATTTTTCCTCCTCTAGCTTAATTGGACCAATTGGAATAAACACTACTGATTGGTTAGTAAGGAAGAACCATACTTGGATAACCAATTGGAACTGTGTGTTGAGTTTAGGTCTTTTTGTTGGATTGTAAAATTGACTCTTGTAAATCTTGTGGAAGCCTACTGATAAGTAAATGTAAATGCTCATCTATTTTCTGTTTATGGGACTCTTTGAAAAAGTACAAATAGCCGTCTTCGATTCTAGTCTAAAAAAATTAACAGTCATGTTTTAACAAATGGAGATGAAGAAAATATCTATCTATCCCTTACTCTGAGATTTTTGAAGTGTATGTAAATATCAATAATCTCTAGTTCACTGCAGCCACTCTCCCTGAGATATTTGCTCATGTCCAATGAGCACACTTTATCTACGTATATTTCGTTAATATCCTTTTGAAGACATTCTTCGGCCCTTGACATCCAATTGGAGAAATGTGATGTTGACCAGAAACGTCTAACGGAGAAGGAAATCGTTTAAAGGTTTTTTACAAAAAGTTCAATATTTTTCTCCGAGAAGTCAGGAAAAATATATTTTTCGAATTCCATAATGAAATAAGCCAATAAGCTGTGAATTTTTTTTTAATTTCGAAAATAAACCAAATTTCCACTTTTTAACCTAGGAATCTACAATTTTTATCGATTTCAAAGATTTGAAGCAGTTAAATGCAGATATTCGAGATCAGGATTAGACAAAAAATTCGAATTCGGCTGCAGAAATTCGTCATTTTTGAGGGAAATCGGAAAATTTGAATTTATTGATTATCACGAAGGGAAATGATCCAAAATTTAAAAGCTTAACAGTAGATTCCTTTCTTCCTTCACGGCCCAATTAGAATTCTCTGTCTAATCCTGATCTCGAATATCAGCATTTAACTGGTTCAAATCATTGAAATCGATAAAAATGTGGTGTTGAGAGATGTACGGAGACATCGGTTTTAAGCTGAGTTACCGATGCAAAGTTCATTTCAGAGAAGAAGAAAGAGATGCCACAATTTTCACAAATAAGGGCCTTTATTTCGGGCATACTCATCAGTGTGATACATGCCATATATATAGGGTTATAACAAAAATAGGAAATAAAGATTACTGGTTCTTATTTTTCAATTTTGATTGGCTCATACCTGTTACCAGGTTGGAGCATCATAATTTGTAATCATAAGGTTGGATAGAATGTCATGTTCGTTAATTGCATTAGCTATACCTACCTTTCAAAGGGGATAAGACATCAACACTAATTCAAAGAAAGATAAATGAAGTCTTTTCCCAAACCTACCCTGAAGGAACCTTACGAATGACCTTCCAAACTTCAAAATGTTTACCAACAAGGCAAAAGACACGATTGATAAAACAAAGATAAGCCATGTAGTCTACAAGTTTACTTGCGCTTGTAAATCCGAGTATATTGGC
This sequence comes from Gyrodactylus bullatarudis, assembly GCA_012064415.1. Taxonomy (NCBI): domain Eukaryota; kingdom Metazoa; phylum Platyhelminthes; class Monogenea; order Gyrodactylidea; family Gyrodactylidae; genus Gyrodactylus; species Gyrodactylus bullatarudis. The sequence continues at coordinate 752,745 of SSNU01000208.1, forward strand.
CAAACCAAAAGACGTCTAGAGGATAGAATCGAAGAGCACCTCTACACTGGCCAAACTGCAGTGAAAGAGCATCTGAGGACATGCAAGGCAGATGTTTCCAACGAAAACTTTGAAATTATCTATAGACCAACCGGAAACAATGTCCACGCACTTAAAGCAGCTGAAGCATACCTTATAAACCAACAAAAACCAAACCTTTGCATCCAGAAAACCTTTGCCAAGCCGATTAACCTCCCCAAACCAAGAGAACTAAAGTCCCCGGCATCCCAACCCCCCGCTAGGAAGAGGAGGAGAGAAGAAGTAGAGACGAACCAACAAATTACCGATTTTTACCAGGCAACACAATAAAAATCTGATAATTCTGTTTTACACCCCTTTATTACCAATCCCTATCTACACCCTGACTACTAAAATATAAATAATAAGTACAGTTGATGCAATTAACGAACATGACATTCTATCCAACCTTATGATTACAAATTATGATGCTCCAACCTGGTAACAGGTATGAGCCAATCAAAATTGAAAAATAAGAACCAGTAATCTTTATTTCCTATTTTTGTTATAACCCTATATATATGGCATGTATCACACTGATGAGTATGCCCGAAATAAAGGCCCTTATTTGTGAAAATTGTGGCATCTCTTTCTTCTTCTCTGAAAAATTTAGTGCATTTTCGAAATTCAAAAACGGCCTAATTTTGGTCAGATGGGATTTTTTCAGAAAATTTTTTAAAATTTCCAAATCTTATTGGCTTATTTCATAATGGAAAAATTAATTTTTTCCTGACTTTCCGGAGAAAAATATTGAGATTTTTGTAAGAAAAATAAATTCTCATCTTCGTGTTAACTACATATTTATATTGAGGCCAGAATATTGTATACTTTGAGGGTTGTTAGTAACACCGTGTTACACATCATGAGATAAATGAGATCAGACTTTCTTAAACATTACATTCCTTACAACAAAGTTTGAGATCATCTAGCTTTTCATAGACAAGAAAAAAATGTCCCAACCCACCCCACTACTTCTCCAATCTTATCGTCAAACGAATCAATAAGAGCTAAGAAATATAAATGTTTAAAATAAAATAAACAGTATATTATTCCACTGATTGATTTTGCTAAGGAAATACGTAAAAATATTGATACTTTAAGCAAAGAAAAACATCTTATCTTACATGAAACTGCATATGTAAATTTTTTCTAAAATTTATCTTGTAATATTTGATGAATTTAGCTAGTTATTTCGAAAGGTAATCCAATTGGAGACTAACTCATAGAGTCGTTTTGTATTGCCTTGGAGCCAGGAGTAGTTACTTTTTGCTTTAACCTCGTTAGCTGAATAATATTCGAGAAATTCATGGATCAATACATGTTTGAACTTTGGAACATCCTAAGAAATGTTAAAATCATATGTCATTGAGAAATTGTTGAATGCTTCCAGGGAAAAGGATTGAAATTAGACTACATCAAAATTAAAGTTGGAAAATATTAAAACCCTTTCAGTACCGTGGCTACATTTTACCAAAAATAAAAATAAGCTCTAAATTTCTGTTAACTGAAGGCTAATGTTTCTGAAAGTTAGTTTATATAATCTTACCAACTTCGACTTTATGATGAACTTTTGAGATTACTTCTAAGTAATTTCTAAGATTATGATCCTAGCGATCGAAAATTAGAAAATATTACTTTAATTTAAAGTGGTGTTTTGGGCAATCCAAGTATCATGAAACTACAGAAAGTTACTATGATATTAAGCATATATTAAAATATCTATAATCTAATTATCTCCGACCATAATTAAACAAGAGTTTAGTTATTATTGATTTAGTTCTGTATCCAAGTGGCTACATTGGTACTATAGGGATAAAAAATTTGAACACCTTAGAAAAAAATTTTTTTTGCTCTTTAATTATCTAGATATAATTTCGAATTGTATAATTCATATTTCATTATGATGGATTACGATCTAGAGACAAGACGTGATTTCACTGGTGTATTAACCTCTACTTTAGTCCTCCTGCCTGACGCAGATTATTCGGAGTTAGAAGAAATGGATTGTGCAGATGATTATGAAGCAAGTGATAAAGAAGTTGAAAGTGACGAGGACGAAATTCAACTGGAAGATTTTCCTGCATCAGAAGAATGGCAGAAAACTAACAATCTTGATTCGTACAGAATCGAGTATTTTCCATATCCTACTCAAGGTCTACACGAGTCCAAATTTTTTTTCGAGATTTTTTTTTCGTCTGATATTATCAACAAAATTTTATTGGAGACAAATAAATATTCTTGCCAAAATAATTCAAGTTTGCCCATTACGTCACAGATGCTGATGAAAACACTTGGCTGTTTCATATATATGGGAATAGTCGATAACAAACGAATTCATTTAGCGTGGGACGTTGATGTCGGAATACCAGTCATTCAAAAAAATTTAACACGCAACAATTTCAATACCACCAAAAGGTTTTTACATTTCAATGATAACGAAAAGTTGATTACTAACAGAAATGATTGCAACTATGACAGGCTGTTTAAAATCCGACCCATTTTGGATATATTTAGGAAAAATTGTCTTGAAATTTATGCTACTAGTGATCAGGCGATTGATGAACTAATTATTCCTTTCAAAGGTAAAATCAGTTTCAAGCAATATCTTCCAAATAAACCAAGGAAGTGGGGCATCAAAATATTCTCTCGAAACAGCTCAGATGGTATGATGCACGACTTTTTTGTTTACACAGGATCTAAAGTTATTCCGGATTCGAAATTAGGTCCCTGTAGCCAAAATGTCCAAAAGCTAACACAGACTCTAGATCCTAATCGGAAGTTTTCTCTTTTCTTTGATAATTAGTTCTCAACAATTATTAGTTCCATATCCAGATATCGTAAAAAATTATAATAAAAACATGGGTAATGTCGAAAAGTTTGATATGCTTATGTCATTTTACCGAAATGAGCATAAAGTTAAAAAGTGGTATATGAAGGTGTTTCACTGGATTTTAAATGCGTCGCTGGTTAATGGTTGGCTTTTATACTCAAGAGATTACGAGGATCATAATTTGGATCCAAAGAAAAAGTTGGATTTGATGGAGTTTTCAATGATAGTGGGTAAAAATTATTTGACACAGACACGAAATAACCAAATTGGACAACCAAATAACGAGAACACTAACACAGAACACGAAATTTATGAAGTTCCAAGAAATAAAAGAGGAAGATGCTCGATCTGTAGGGCTTTCACCCCTGTCAAGTGTAAAAAATGTGAAAGTTTTTTTTGTCTTTTGGAAAATAGAAATTGTTTTTCTAAACATACAAGTTAAATAAAAAATGTTAAAAAAAAAATCTTCAAGCTCAAAATTTATGAGAAAAATTTTAGTACCCTTCAGTACCAATGTAGCCATATGGAACAGGTCAAAATTATGATCTTGATCGTGAATTTTGACTTTGATTTTTTGACATGTTCATCTATGTGCCATGCAGATTAAACTGTGCAATTTTCAAAAAAATCGGATGAAATTTATGGAGTTGGTATTGAAAGGGTTAATCTGACTTGGAATCGAGCAAACTAGTTGCAGAGTTAACGAAGAAGAGTTGAGAATAAAATCAGTGCTTAACTCTTGAATGCATCGGACATGTAGGTATCATGATCACTGATGATTAAATATGAATCTGATGTAGCTAATTCGTATAGATAGACCAAGTGTATGCTAAATAAAATTTCAGTATGAAATAGCCCGACAACTTTTCACTCGACATCAGATGGTGTTGGTTTTATAGAAAATATTTCGCTTTTTTCAAATACACATTCAAAACCCCACATTCAAAAATTTGATCAGAAAAAAAATTCGAAAAGAAGGGTTTATTCTTGCTTGCTTTATATTAGTTACATGTCCCAGAAGACCTACCTTCAAGAGGAGTAGAGATGAAAGGGATAAATTTTTGACAGTTATTACGGACTTAGAAAGATGAGATTTAACTCACCCTAAAAGGACTTATATCCTCTGAGCTGGGAAGTAGTAATTTCAAATAATTCTCCTGAAAAGAGAAAAAACAATTATTTATAAATAAGAGTACTCTATAGAAAGGATAGGACCAACTAGGGGGGAGATTAGTTGTCTTGTTAGTTCATTGAAAAAGTCTCGGATTCTTTCGTAGAGGCAAATCTGAGGGATTTTCGACTCGATGAGGGTGTTGAGAAACTTGTTGAAGTTGTTGATTTTCTTCAGGTCAAACTTGTTCAAGGAGTAGAGGCCCATTCGTTTAGGATCTTGGAATGTCCCCTGTGGCCTTGTTTGGTATTTTGAGAGGTCAATTTCAAAGTTTTCCTTCACCATGATCAAAAGATTTGGCCAATGGCCGAGGGATTTCATAAAGAATGGATTTGTAACACCAAGGATGATGGGAAAATTCCTGGAATTATGGGAAAAAACATGAGAGGGTTGTATTTTCCCTTAGATTTCTCTCCAGATTTACTTGAGCTGTAGAGTTGTATTAGTGAAGTCTCGATAATCTGAATCATGAATTGTAAAAAAGGGACGATATTCACCAGAAAAGTTGAGCGGGGCAATTGAATTGATCAGTAAGTTAACGATGGTACTGCTATCTTTTGGACTGTAGCAGCGGACTAGTAGAGGCTTCATTGAAGATAAAAATAAAGATTTACAATTCATTGAATGATGATCAATTGGGAGGTTCTCTCTTACCTGACCAGTAATGACAATTTCCCAGAGATTGTGAAGTTGAAAGAGGATAGGTCGTAGCAGTTCTAGTAGATACTCATCACTTATATGGTCAACATTACCAGTGGATGAGTTTGAGTCGAGTTCATTGTGGTTATTAATGGGCTAGAGGGAAATGTAGTTGGTATTTATTTAATTACAAGGAATTCATCGATTATCGATTAGCCAATGAAAAAATGATCAAGAGGTTCACATAACAGATAGAATACTTTATTCACAAATAAGTTTTATTTTTAAATTATACATGATTATAACTATCGAATAGCTTCTCTTAATTAATTATGTCAAAAATGGAATATTTTTTGTTTTTGTAGGTACATAAGAATAGGTAATTTTATTCACTAGATGTACATTTCTTTATGGTTCATCAGTAGTGACACATAAATAATGATAAAAGGTGATGGCTTCAGTAATGATGTAAGGAGACGACTGGTTAATCTTATCGATCAACATTATGATAATATACAATTGAAAATTGTATTTAAAACTCAAAGATTATTCAGTTTGATTCATAAGGATTTACTAAAACCTGAAGAAAAGACTCTTTTAATTTACAAATTCCAATGTGACTGTGGAGCTTCTTATATAGGTCGTACAATTAGGAAATTATCAACAAGATCAAATGATCACCTCAAGAAGGATACAGCTGTGACCAGACACATCAAACAGGAGAATCATGAAGCTTCAATTTCCAATTTCTCAATTTTGTATAAAAATGCGGGTGATGACAGTACGGATTTGTGGGTGAAGGAGAAATTCTTCATCAATCACTTTAAGCCAAATCTGTGTGTTCAAAAAAACTACTCTTATAACCTTCAATTACCCTGGCCTATGTGAGCTTTTTCACCTTTCTCTTCACTGTTGCTATTTATTGAAGAGTTTTGGTGTTTTTTCAGCTCACATTATATTCTTATATTTTTCAACTTTTACTATACTTCTTTCAAAATCTGTAAAATATTATTTTCAATGATTTCTTAACTTTTATCATTATTTTTGTGTCACTACTGATGAACCATTAAGAAATGTACATTTAGTGAATAAAATTACCTATTTTTATATACCTACAAATATGATTCTAAGCGGATTTTCGGACGTTTTAGATAAATTACGTGAATCATATCATCGCCAAAAATTTTTATTTTATTTTTATTTTTTCAATGATTCAAGAATACATTTTGTTAGATATGGATACATAGTTAGATATTAGGGTAATACAAAATTTTATTTTCCCCGAACAATGCTCCATGCCTCAAACAAAAATTGATGTTTTAACCGAAAAAAAACAAAATAAAAATTTTTCATGTTCATGTGAAAAAAGACTCAATTTTTGATATTGCAAAAATTATTCAATTTTGTCCTTTCTCGTAGTAAAATTCATTGAAAAAATCTTGACGCGTGTTCAAAAATTGTCATTTTCAATCGAGATTTTTTAACAGACTCGAAAATGTATTCTTTTATAGGAAAAAATGCATAGTTTTCTATCTTCAAAATGAGATTAAGGCTGGGAAAGTTGAAAAATTTGGCAAACAAAAGACAACTTTGAAGTTACCAACTAATGGCAATATGAAGCTAGATTATGTGGATCCACTTTCAATAAAAGGAAAGAAAAATGTGGACATTCTGAAATTTTGAGCTGGTGCCAAATTCTAATTTTTTTGAATTTTGGACACAAAAACTAAGCAAGGAGACCAAATTTACTAAATAGAGTCTGATTATTAATCTCAGAATCGAGAAGGAGTTGAATACTGCCAAATGATCGAGTAGTTTTTACTTTGAATGCATTGGTTCCATCACTTGAAATAATTAAAAGATGGTTGACTTAGAGTAACAAATCACTTAATATTAACCTTATTATCTTATCTATTACTTGTACTTGTATAAATGTTTATTTTTAATGAAAAATTAATTGAATACTTTTCATCATATTACTATTACTACTGTTAAATTGATTTTTTTTTCATTTTTTATATTATGTATAGTGAAGTGAAACTCACATAATCGATATTACAAATGATATCATGGCCATGTTTTATGTTGCCATGTTTGATGATTTCAAAGTCGATAGAGGTCTCGTCTGTGTCATCACTACTGCCAGTCATGCTGAGGGATTCCAAGTAGTTCGACTGAACTGTGAATAGTTCAGAGTTGTTGTGTGTTTTCCTCGGGATGAACAAGGTCAAAACAATGCCCACAATGGGTAAAGATAGTGTTTGATTGGTGAACGGCTTCGGCCATTTACTCATCTCAAGGGCAAATGTCTGTAAGAGAATTTCTCCCGTCTTAAAGTATAACGGCCCAATGATATCAATTGTGCGGATGAATAAATCTTTAAAGTGGTACGCAGATAATATCACAATTGACTGGAAAGAAAATGAATAATTTTTCTCATGTTTTTTCAATCCAGTTCATTCAGACAAAGGATTTTTATGAATGGTCTGCAACTCTCTTCAAAATAGAATTCTCTCTTCACTATTATATATCCGAATAAAATTTACAACTTCCATTAAGATTAATTGCTACTAGCAATTTCAAACTATAAGATAGAATCACTTTGACTCCATTATTGAATTAGTTTTATAGAACTATCAAAAAGCAAAAGTCAACTACAAAGCTACTCACTGGCCATGTTCACTTAAAATTCTACTCGTGAATCTACTTTCAAGTAGGATTTTTTAAACTCATTGATTATTAACTCTCGACTAGATGTCTATCAAACACATAACCACATACGACATTATTCCTCAGAATATGTATATCAGTCAAGAGACCTCATTACTTTCTCGATCTTTTCTCATATATCTTAATGTATAAATAAAACTATTGCGTTTATAAACATTAGTAATAACTATTGGAACATGAAGAAATACAAGAGATCAAAAGATTCCACTTTTAGGTTTAATGATTTCGTAGCAATCCATTTGTAGTTCATACTGATTCGATATAAATTTGATAAATAAGCAGAAAATAGTGTGCGAGAATGCAGACTTTAATCAAGTATCTCCTGATAGGGTTGAGCCTTTTACTTGGAGAACAAAGGGCCTGTACAAAGGGTCTATTGCAATTTTTCCTCAACGAAGCTAAAAACATTCACTGCTATGAGGGAAAATGTCTGGAAGATCTCAAGAAATATATTGACCAGGAATTAATAAATAATTGCCCGGATAGTTGTGTAAGAAATTGTTGTATTGCTGGCGTTAATGATTCTTTCTCAATAACAGAACTTTTGGAATCAACAGGTGAATGTGAAAAGATTTGTGGCGGAACCTGTTGGCAGTTGGTGTTGGGTAATTTCCTCAGGAAATCTATCGACAACAAGTGTCCATCAACACAGTATGACTGCTATGAGCAGATACGCAAGGAATTCATTGAAGAGATCAAGTATTGCAAGGAGGATTGTTTAACAAAGTGTTGGATAGAAGCTATGCTCAATACTAACAATTACTATAGTTTCTCAATAAAGTCAAAAGGTTGTGTTAATCAATGTTGAAATAAATTATCAACATTCACACAATGATGATAGTCATATTTTCAAGTATCATGCAAGTTTCCCCTTAAAATACTTTATACGATAAAGACTTGGGTATAACATTTCTAAAATGTAAAAATATTTTTAGCAACAATAGACACAACCAAAAGACATAAAATCAATATTTTTCAATAATAGACATGACAAGGAGAATCAAGCTAAGATCAGGCTCAGAAAGAGTCTGTATATTCAACTCACTTTCTGAAGATAATTACGCTTAAGCGAGGCATCTTTACATTGACGAAAATAAACATAGCCGAAGCAATACGATCCGACAGGCTGCAAGTTGATAGGGAAATATTTGTGATAATCATAACTGTTGATGAATTTATTAACAGTGGTCGATTTGAAACGAAAATAATAACTCGTATCACCGATAGCGGTACAGTGAGAATCGGGAAAGGAAGAATAGGCAATGACAGATTTCTAAATGAGAGTAAAATGAGAGGAAAAGATACTTCTTGGTCTGTGAGAGCCAGAGAATTTGGATAAACAGTCTATTAAATCAAAATAAATTAGCATAATCTACCTCGATAACTTGTCCAAGATCAATATCAAAGTTTACTACGCATATTCCCAGTATCCAATTGTGAATATTATCTGATATGAGACTTTCAATGAAGTTCTTATCTTCTAAAGTCATTCAAAAAACTGAATAGCTATAACAAAAATTGAAGCCATAGTAACGGAAAATTTAAAATTAAATTTAAAAACTTGTTGAGTTTGTTTAAAAACATAGTTTTGGTATTTACTCACATTTTTGTATGTAATTATACTTACAAGTAGATACATGATTAACACGAAAAATTATCATTTTTCTTATTTTAGTGGATAGTGATTAAATGATTAGACGGATGACAATCAACAAGTGTCCTCTTGTCAAAATCCAACACGTGTTAGTGTACTTACTTATTTTTTAACACCTTCAAAATGACTTCTTTCAGTCATTCAGAATGTAGTCAACATATTGTCATAAAATAATATTATAATAAAATATATGACAATTAATGTTTTTATTTAATGGTGCAATAGTAATATTAGTTTTTCATATAAATTTTTTCCTAGTAAAAATGCGGGATCTCTCTCTTTCAACTTAATTTTAATTGAATAAAACATTTGACCTTTTGACCCGGCAATATCGTCGAAATTCCAATGAGCCGCAAGAAATTTGTCTTCTCTAAAATGTAAATGGATGTAGAGAAGATCATAGCTTGGACTAGTTCGATGAAATCTAATTAAAATCCTGCTGTGAGGCGACAGGTTAACTCGAACGAAATGTATTATGTACGATATTCGATAAAAAGGTCAATCGATTCGCAAAAGCTATTTAGACTGAACTAAAACTAAAAAAGTTTCATTCCATCCTTATACATCTACATTTAATAACTGTCAGCCCTCAAGCAGAAAGAGTTGCCTGATATAATTTGTTATAATCAAGAAAATCTTCCTGATAAAGACAGTATTCCCCCTCAATGTCTTTTGGAATGTTCAAAATAAAGACACCTGCTATCCGGAGTAACACAGGAATCGTCATTATGACTTTGATACATTTATGAATGATATTAGTTGTTATATTCAACTGAGTAAACTAGATAAAAATGAGGCTGATTGGAAAGCAACGTGATGAAATAATCATTCTTCAGTCAAAATTTCATTGTGAAATTCATTCTACGTTGAAAATTCATTCAGAATAAAAATTGTACAACTAAATGTATTGATCGAAAATTTTGAATATTGTTGAAGAAAGGGTTTCTATTAAAAACTTTCTAATATGTATTAGAGAAAGTCTCACTTTTCTTAGCCTCAATATCATTTATTTTCGAGTTTGTTCTGGTATACAAAATCTCGATTGAAAATGACAAATTTTGAACATGTGCCAAGATTTTTCAATGAATTTTACTACGAAAAATAGGGTTTTTTATTGAGTCAATTTTTACGGACTGGGAGATGTGTGTCTTTATCATTTAAAAAAGGGAACATTAACCTAAAATATATATATTTTTTAATGAAAAAAGAATATTGTAATACAATTAAAAGACAAGAAAAAATCTTCCAGAGTTTAGTAGCAATCTATTAAACTTTTCCTACAATTATATTATATTAATAATAATAAAAGGAGAACCCTACACGTGTCAATATTGCTGGAGTGAATGTGTAATTGAAATGTAAATGAATGAATGAATTAAAAGAGAGATAGTTTAACTAGAATTTATTATTATAAAAAAGACAATACAAGACCAACTTGAAGTAATACACACAAACAGTAAGAAGAAGAAGAAAATATTTACACACACACAGAGGAAGAAAAAGATTCTTCTTAACTCTTTAGCCAATTTGTATGTGTGGAAGAGAAACATGTCTTTTTCTGTTGTCAATGATTTTTATAAATTGATAAACAAATTCAAACTAAAGGAAAGCAATATTTTTCCATGCTGTAAAAATCTGCTTTTACCAAGTTTAGGGATGGTTAATGGGGAAAAAGATGTATGTTTATTCTGGAATTATCTACAATCCAGTTATGTATGAGAATCTTGGCCACTTTTACCTACTCAGCAAGTAGAAGGCATGACTTTTTATTACCTCAATACTACATTCATTATAATCAGATGTAGTAAGAATTCATTGAAGACTGAGCACCAATTCAATTTTGAGCTTATTCAGATTTCAACACAAAAATGATCTTCTTCTATGTGTTCACACTGTAAAAATGCTTAAATTATAGCAAGAAGAATTTGACTTTAAAATTGAGAAACAATTTCAATTGAATTTTCTTAAGGTCCAATTGGAAACGTTTGAGATTCAATTAACCAAAATAAATTAGAAATTTTTATTTGGATTTTTTTCAAATTTCAATCAGAAACTTTTGAAAACGTTCTGAAAATGGAACAGAAGTGTATTGCTATAATCCTGGGGTCAGTCCAATAAAAATTCTCGTCTAGGAACCATAAATCTAAGGAGGGAAGATATTCTTTGGTCTTTTCTCTTCTTCTTCTTCTTCTATGGTCGCAAATCTTGAAACTTTTTCACTTTACATGTGAACTTTTGAAGAAACTTTTGTTCTTATTAAAAAGTATTTTTATGAGATTAAAAATGTCTCCCCTTTTTCACCTGTAGATAATAAAATTAATGTCTATCCAGTGTATCAAGATTTATCCCTCCATCTATGCATCTCATATGATCATAAAGGGGTCCCAGATAATAAATACACTAATATAATAATCTCAATACAAATAATTCATTGTAAATGCTGTAGCAGTAGTAACCCATATATGGGAAAGAGAGAACATTTGAAAAGTTAAATGTATAATACCATTAGTATTGCTACACTGTCTCTCTCTCTCTCTCTCTCTGAAGAAGAAAGAGAAGGTGACACTTTAAAAAGTGAGTAAACAAATTCACAATTCGGTTGACACTACTCTCTTTAATATACAAAGTGGAATAAAATTGTTCATGTTAATGATGCTGAATGGTTTTCAATAAAAGATTTATTCAGTAGAAAGAGCACGCCAAATTAAATGTTATCTAAAATTTTAGTTTTTTCTTTGAAATTATACATTTATTAATTCAATAAGAAATCATTTTCATAAAGTAAATTATCACAAAATAAGTTTTATAAATAGTTAAAGTAACAGATCGACCTCATCCTTGGAAAATCGGCAGTATTTGGCTCATAAATAGTCAAACTTCACTATTTCCTTTACTTGAGTTAGGAGCAGTCAAAAAGTCAAATACTGAAATTCCGTGATATTTTCAAAAGAATATTCGATCAAAAAGATAAGATTAATGAAGGTGGGGGTAAAGAAGGGATTTTGAATAGTCAATTTTGGATCTTATATGAGCAATTATAGATTTGAGATCGTTAAGATTGTCACATTCATTAAGGGAGAATTTTTTTTCTAAAAGTTTAAAGTGAGGAGCTAGGAAATATGGAGATTGTTTAAAAATGATTCAGGAAGACCGTTAGGTAGCATGATCCTACATTTATTTCGGTTGATTTCCAGTCCCATTGAATTAAGAGATTCTTTAAGTGATTTAAAGTAGTTATTGATTTTAAAAATATCCATAACATTATCTACTGGAAAGACAAATTTAATATCATCCGCAAATTTAAAAAGACGACCAATATCATCTGCCACCTGAATATCAGCCATACATAAGTTAAAGAGAAGCGGTCAAATATCCACTTTATCAAACAACTGCTGATTTGAAAATATTTTTATTGAAGGGATCAAATCCTGAGATTTGGTATCCCAACATTAGACAAAGGATTTGACAGAAACTCTTCGTTATTATGGGATATCAGACGATCTGAAATTTGGTACATATCCAAAATTCACAAATTTTAGCTTAACTTAAACTGAACTTATGGGCTCATTTTATCATTGAATTCAGCGTATTCTGAAAATTTCACAATATCAGCCATGTCTCTTGAATAAAATTTCTCTGGACCTTCAAGAGTTAGCAAATATTTCAATATGAAAGCATTCAATAGGAAATAAATAGTTGGTAAAAGTATATTTAGATTTATGGCACTATAGCTTTTCGAAAAATCAATTATTGATGACTTCAAGCCCCAACCGTCGAAAGCTTGGAAGAACCTCAAATATTTAGCAAACAAGTCTGAATCTGCTTCAAATCTATCAACTACTTCTGCAGATTCCTTGAACAAATTTTTTCAATCAGTTTTTTTTCCACTCAGTTAGAAGTTAAATTCCTCTCAACAAATTCAGCGATTCCTCCTATCATCTCGGCTGATATGCTAGTTGACCTACTCCTTGACTCAAAATCAAAGAAACGTAAAGATACTTTCTTTAACTCAAATGAGCTCCTTCTCTCGTTACCAACCTGTTTTTTTGTGAATCTCGCCATTTTCCTGACCCAAGCCATTTCAATTAATCTAATTCCCTGTGAATGGACTTGCATTAAAATAACACCAATACCCAAAATATTTAATCCTCAAGCTGAACCAGATTATCGACCTATCTCCAATCTACCTATATTTCTCAGCCTGGTCGACTCAATATCTCTCCACCTACTTTCGCCATATATCAGAATTGAATCCATGGATCCCTCACAGCACGGTTTTGTGAAGGGCCGAAGCACCTCTACCAATTTAGTCTCCTTTTTCAACAAAGTTGATGAGCTAAGACATAGAATTGTTATTTTCCTTGAAATCTCAAAAGCATTTGACAAGCTTCTTTTCAATATTATCCAAAATTCCCTTAGGGACAATGAAGTCAACCCTTTTCCTAATAAATTGGATTAGAAATTTTCTTTCATCCAGATCCCAGGAAGTACATTTCAATGGCCAAATCTCTAGTTCCACCAAAATCACCTCATGAGTTCCCCAAGGCTCAAAAATTGGCCCACTGTTATTCAATCTAGTTTTCTCAACCATTAAACGATCCTCCTCAGACGTTTTTTACTATAAATATGCCGATGATCTGAAAGTCCTAATCCCAAATTTTTCTAATGAACTTATAGTTAAACCACCTAGAGACTTTATTGCTTAAAATCGGACTATCAATGAACCCTACCAAAACAAAATTTATGATTTTGAAGACCGCTAAACCCATAACCGAACTTAATCCTGTTTTTTCTCACTTGGTTGTTAAAAGAATCAAGGACCTTGGTTTAACCTATGATCAATCACTATCCATAAAATCACATGTGAGTGAGCTTTTGAAGACTTTCCTTATCACAAGATTCATTTCCTCCTCTCAGCTCAAACTCAAGATGTATAAAAGTTTCATTTTATCAAAATTTGATTATTGTGCTTCCCTTCTCGGAATCACCATTGAATCCACAAAAAAGAACGAATTCAATACCGATTTCTCGCCTCCTGTTATGGGCCCCTAAGTTATAAACAATGTCTCAAATTAACATCTTTATACCCTATCTGGCTCAGGAGGCTCTCAAGCTCGCTGATTCTCTATAACACTTATAAGCCACAAGATGATTCACCAACTTATAATACCAGAAACTCTAGAAAATATTCAATTCTCCTTGGCAACATCCTCCCTCTCCAAGCCAGATTCAAACTTGTACTTAAAAACATCCCCGTCACATCCATCAAATCCACATGTGCTTTCCTCCAAAGACTCATTCCAGAGGATGGAGACCTGTTCAGAAACTATTTTCCTTAATATTGTCTTTTATATGTATATTTTGTAACAGATTAATAAATACATTTCTATTCCAAAAAAACTAATAGTGACGAAATTTTGCAAAATTATACTTAAGTCGCCCATCGATATGATAAATTTATACTTCAAGCGTTGCAATATTATCCCACCAAATTTCCCTTCAAAATACCTTTCCATAGTTCTGGAATAAGATAAACAAAATTTTCAAATTAAAAACGTGTTTTAATGTTGTATATTTATAATTTTAACTTGAATTGACATTATTTCTTACAAAATTTTGCAAAAAAGGCTTAAATTCAGAAATTTTGGTTCTGAGATAGTCAAGTAGTTTTTTCAGTGGATGAGACGCTTGTAACCTGAAATCTCTTCAACTTTATCTGAAAACCTCAGCATTCTTATTGTTCCAGATCTGAAAAACCTGTAGAAAAAATCAAACTTTAAAAACTATCTGCTAAATTAAGGGACACTTCTTTTCTTTCCGTATAATTGCAACAAATTATATTCCGAGCCGCTAGATTTTCAATGAATTTTTAATACGTTTTTTTACTAAAATTTTGAATATCTTTTTTGCTGATAAAGCTTCAAGTGTTTTTTCAATGAAAATAGTATAAGAATCACGTTAACCCTTTCGGTGCCGAGACTATTTCACAATTTGTATGAAAACCAAAATTTAGCTATGAAGATACCAAGTTATTTGGCCAAAAATATACCTAATGCAAGTTCACATTGTGAGCTTCAATTTAAACTTTAATTAATCCAGAAACCTATCATACTGGTTGAGTTATGAAGGTTCAAAAAAATTGGAAAATGGACATATATGTCCATCGGCACCGAAAGGGTTAAGATTATTTCTGTTAAATTTTGCTATACCCCTATGCCTACAAGAGAATTTAGGGAAAATCGGCAATGCACACAACTATGCATGGGATTGCAAACAAATTTTCATTTATTTTAGATCTCACACATCATTGTTATCAGAATTATATGTGGAAATTTCACGGAAAACTTTGATTTAATAAAATTTTTAAATTTGTTACATATCTAATGAAGGCATTAGATTCAATTGCAACTGGCTTTGGTTGAATTTTCCAGCTCTTATTACACAAACACACATTACCATAAGGAGAAATAAATTACATTCTCTAAAGATTGACAAAGATGTTCAGACAGATGAAATCAAAGTCTCGCTACTAGTAATGGAACAGACAGAAGAGAGTTGTTTGGCAATAAATTTCCCTATTCCATTACCAATTAATCCCCTATTTTAGTTGAATATACAATAATAAAAAAAACAAATAGAGAGACAGTTTATTGTGTCGAGAAAGAAAGAGACCCATTACACACAGTAATTCAAATTTTCAAAATCCAACTCTAAATGACATCACTATATGCACATTTTAATTTGAAAGAGTGGATAATTTACGATTGCAAATGTTCCCTTCCTCACAAATGTTTGATCACGTTCCTTCCCATTTTGTTTTTGTCTTTTTGGTTAGCCCACCACCTAAAGTCACCAAGTGTTCCCCTCTTCATCCAGCTATTGTACATTACAAGCATACACAGTTGTCAGAATGAAAAATTACAACTTTTTTTCAGTTTACCCAGAATCGTCACATTTTATGATATGATATATTTTGTTTATTGGCACATTCTCGAGTTAATTTTTTTCAAAAAAAAATCACATAATCTCATATCTCTCTCAAGTGGGAAGAAAAGAATCATTAGGGGGTTTGTTTACAAACAGAGAGCATTTTTTTATTGCCTCTATTATCTAATCGAACGATGGTGGCTGGAGAGAAAAAAACATTTCAATGAAATTATTATTTTACTACCACCGACAAGATTAATTAAACTATTGGACCATGAATTAATTTTTCAATTCTCATAAAGATTAATCTTGTAGATAACTAAAGACTTTTTCGGCATGTTAAAGAGAAATAACCCATTAAAATTAGTAAATATGTTTTTTTTCTATTGTACAGAAATTATGCCAAAATTTTCCAATCAAGAGTAGTTTGAATAGAGCGGGAGGGAGGGGAGCGAGGAACACGGGAAAAAGGAAGTGAAAATTTCCATGATTCTCCGAGAAGAAGGAGAGAACCCCGTTCTTGTCTTGGGGAAGGAGCCAAGTCACACATCTTACACGTGTTTTACAAACTTTTTTATTAATTTTCCCTATGGAAGCAAAACAGGGTATAATAATTATTATTTTCAAAATAATACTCTATGCGAATCAAAGAACTCGAATTTCCTTTTTACTGCCTGAAAATAAGCTATTTATCGATGTTTGGCTTATATAACAGGTATTAGAATAAACCTAGTGTAAGCCTGTTTGTGGGTGAAAACTTTAACATATATATCCCTGCTCACAATGGAATAAAATATTTATTTTATGTACAAATTTATTACAATGTGTGAGTTGATTCTCTGACAAGATTAGATAAACACCTGTACACTCAATTTCAAGTTTATAATTTTGATACATTTTTCTCACTCTTCTTATTCGTTTGGCATGAAATTACTCTCGGTTGAATATTCTCAAAGAGATCTAAAGTCTCTGATAATAACTCGCATTAATACGCTGATTACGAATCTTCAGTTGTTTTAATGCAATTACGTTTTATCCATGATGCTGGGAAGTAGGTTTTCAAATGGACGTTTTAAACAAAAATTTGAAATAAATCAACTTTCTTTTTTTGAATTAGAATAGAACGAGTTTGAGGAATGATAGAGTTCTCTGCATATTCCCTATCGAATGGGTGGTAAGCCAGCTATTTTCCAAAGTTAAATTCAAGAGCCAGGAGCTGTATTAGAGAAGGTTTTCTAATAAAAAAGGGTAATTCTAACTTGCTTGTTCATGTTGAAAGAAGCAGATTTATCATCTCTCTTGTTCACATTTATTTTTAATATTGAACTAAACGTCAATTAAAAACAGAACTCCTTCTTCTGTTTGTTATTATTATAATTTTATTTTATCAGAGTTTAAGTAACCAGGTAGCTCAAATGTTTACATTTCTGATTAAAAAAAAAGAGAGAAATATTCAAACCACAGTCCAGAAGAGAAGAGAAATTCTTTTTAATAAAAATATCTACACACACACACACAACATAAGACTCACAAGGAGTAAAGAGAGATAAAATTTCAACTTTACCCGAGTAAGCAATGACTACTTGCTCAGATAAAAATGTGCAGATGTTTTGTATACTATACAACTTAAAGGAACAAATGGATCTCTTCCCCTCACTCTGCTCAACCATCACCACCACCCCTCTGTTGTATTTAAATATTATATTATATTCTTCTCTTAACTCAGTGAGGAGAGTTGATGTTGGGAAACTATGTTGAGCAGGTGAAGGAGAGATTCCAATCCTTGAGGTCTCACTGCACTGAAACGAGAAAGAGTAAGGAGATTATATAGATGGATATTCATAAAATGTGGATAAGATGACATCTGAGTTCGATTATAGTGATGAGTTTGTATCAAAATACAAAACAAAGATACAGACAATCTGTAATTTGTGTACTAAATGTATTAGACAGAGAAAGATAGAGTAAAAAGGGTTGCTTCTTTTTTTTTCAAATATACTTTTTATTTGTTCATTTTTTTGTTCTGTAATAAGAACTCTTTTCTAGGCATTTAAAAAAAACAAGGGATAGATCTTATTTTTTCTTTCTTTCATTTAACAATATATAGAGGGTCATGACGTAAAAAAAACAGAAAATTTATTAATAATAAAGAATAGGTTCAACTATAGGAAGGAAGGTAGAGGAAGAGATAAACTTTATCCAAGATTCTGTTTAACTGGGAAATTAGTTGGATTATGTTGGTTATAATAGGATCCGTTGATTAGGTTAGAATTATTATTGGTCGGGTAGCCGTTATTAGACGAAGTACCATTGCTAGTTCCCGAATAGAAGGAACCATTTGTTGAGGAATTATTGACAAAGTAGTTGTAGACACAACTGGGATCTGTGTAAAAGTAGCCAGAGTGTAGTTCGTCCATTTTCTTGTTTGACGGGTCACTGGAGTCAAGCCAAAAGTCTGATTTTGTAGGACTGCTACACTCGAATGGAGGCTCCAACTTGAGACTATCATGGCCATTGTAAACTTGATTCATGAGGGCCTGAAGACTTGGACGTAGGTTGGGTGGAGTACCAGAGGTTGACATTTCTGTCTCCTCCAATGTTCCCACTAATGAAGGGGATGTTGTTGATTGACTTTCATTCTGTGGCCCACTTCCAGAAGTCATGGAACTGACGCTCATCAAATTCGTAGAGTTGAGTAGATTCTGGTGAAGGTTGGTTGTCTGATTTGGCGATGAACCTGAGGTATCTGATCTGTCTAGGGATTGTTTATAATAAATATTATTGTGTTCTGTGTAGTAAGAATTCTGAAAGGGATTCGTTTGATGGTATCCATCATAACTGGGTGTTGAAGGTACTGTTGTAGATACTGAATTAACTGTTGTTGGCACTGACACTGTCATCTGATGATCACTTCCGTTAACTTTGATGGTGGAGGACGATGAAACTGTAGGTTTACTATTATTTGTTTGAGGATTATTCGGTGGGCATAACGAAGAAGGTGTTTCATTTGCAACCTGGGCTGTCGACTCAAGATAGGACTTCATGTCGCTATCACGTTTCTGTCCAATCAACTGCAAGTGATTTATAAGTCTCCTCTTAAAGTCTTCAATATAATTCGGGACGTTTATATTTGAGGTATTGGCATTCATCGGCAAATCTGATTGAGTCGATATGAACCGGGAAACTTCCGTAAGACATTCATGGAAGCCGAGTCTTCGATTTTCTGCTGCCCTTGTCTCTGCCATAAGAACGTAGCCTTCTTGATGAAGACGTCGAAGGAAATCGACAGTGATTTGGAGTATTTCTGCCTTTTCCAGTTTTGCTGAATTCTGTTTGTTACACGCGTCAGGAACGAGTCTCTTTAAATCACTTAAACTCGTATTAATCCTGTCCCGACGACGTTTCTCGATGATCTATCATAGAGGAAGGAGGTTTAGATATAAGTTTGAAATTCAAAATGTGTGAAGTATGATATAGGACTTACACCTCGACGTTTCTTCCTGTCAGAAGAACAAAAGTTTGAGTAAGGAGAGCCGAGTTGGTCATCAAAAAAGTCATCCTCTTCAACTGTATCACACTTTAATCCACGTTTCATATTTCCCACAATATTATGCTCTGATTACAGTTAGAATGGTAAATGTTAACGAATTATTCGTTTGATCTGATCACAATTTTCCAAGTTGCCGGCGATTATTTTATATGAAAATTTATGAATCTCCCCTCTGATTGGTTAGGATATTCTCCTCTTTTCTTATTGGCCAAAAATACTTTATGCGAATATATCGATGTACACACGCGTAGTATACAAATATAGCTGCGGATATATTGTGTATAATAATAAAACTGAAGAGGGGAGGGAGAGAGAGGGCGCTGGAATTGATTATGTTGTTTGCTGGGTTAGGGAGAACGCATCTTTAACGCCTAGTTACTCCCTTTCTTACTCATTCTTTTCTCTTGACAGATTTTGAAAGTTTCCTCATCTAAGGTGAGAAACCATGGAGGAGAATGAGGTGCCAATGGAAGATGACACAATAAATCAGTTCAGATATTGTACCTCTTTTGTCTGAGTTGAGCTGATAGAAAAATTCCATGTGTCAAATTTCTTCCTTTTTCTTTATTATTATTTTTTATTACAAGGTAATAATAACTCGGTGATTAGATAAGGATCTCAACCTCTTTATCATATTCTTAGCCTCTTATAAAACTAATTAGTTACCAAAGACAAAATCTTGGATCGAAATTAATTTCTTGATAGTCATTGATTATTAGTCAAGCATGTATATCAAATTTAGTTTCTTGAGCAAGTGTAATTTGTTTAATTTTACTGTCACCAAATTATTTACCAAGGAATTTAAAAAATATTATTAAAATCACTTCCCTATTTTTCAGATCTGTTTTTGAGAAAGGGGGGGGGTCAAATAATTCCCTTTCCATGAAAAAAAACCTTTTATTACAAACTGATTATGAATGAGCGTAGTAAAACAAATAATACCCCCATGATTTATGTGTTTATTTCGAGCTCCATTAGGAGTAGTATGAAAAAATTGAATTATCCCTCCTTTTTTTAAGAATAAATGTACCAGAACAAGTTGTTCTTCTGACAGATTCATTCATGAGACATAATTTATGACACAATAGAATCACTTTGAGAAACAATTCACAATGTACTATGCAGTAGTGTAAACTATAATCGTTCTTGTTTCTCTTCTAATTACTTTATAATTGAGAGTGTAACATCTGGAATAGAGAGAGAGAATTTAATTTATGAGATGAAAGCCTCGAAAGATGGCTGTCTCATTTTCTATGACAGCCTGTATTTTTTTTCAAAGCCCATTCGAAATTATTTAATCTGTTCTAGGTTACTCTTGAGATCAAAACCAAAATTATTCGAGTCTCACTACCAGATAAATTGTTGAAATAAATCTGAAGAAAGTGGCCCATTTTCGAAATTCTTAAATTTGTGTCTGTTTTTGAATTTTTCATTTTATTATATATTATCACTTGATAGGGTACGGTGAAATTTTCAACCTCACTTTTGTACCAACTTTTCTGATAGAATAATCAATTCAAAGTAGTTTTTTGTATTGAAGAATGTGTCGAAAATGATTCACCATTATGTCATTCAGTTTTAAAAATCCAGAGTTTTTCAAATACCCGCTCAATTTTCAATGAATTTTTACTACTCAATCATTAGAATCCGGAATAATTTGGCCAACTGATGAATTTCTTAAGTTTTATCTTCAAAAATAATAATCTTATCATAAAGAATACCTGTTTCTATATCATGTTTGTTGGATATTGTGGGAAAGATGGGCATGGAAGATGACTTTCACGCTTTAAAAATATGCAGAACATGATCTGAGTACTAAATTATATCAGAAATGTAAGTTTTAGAGCACAGCTCAATTTTTAAAGCTATCAACATTACAATTCTCGAACAGATTTTAGTAATAAACAGATAGAGAGGATTTTATTCATGTGAAAATCTATTCTCTCAGAACTATCTGAGAACAAGGGTAGAAATTCTCAAAAAAGTCGAGGGGGTTAATACTTAACACGGGGTGGAATAATATTAGATTCATATAAGGTAGGTTCTGTACCCACTAAGCCATCCTGATACTTAAAATACTTGTATATTCGGTTAAATATGCTACTAAGAAGTTGAGCAGTTCTCTAATGTAAGTACTTCCATAGTCTATCATCCAGTTAATAAATAATTCATTAATAATGTCATATATGGGTAGCGTCGGGAATATTTCTAAATTCACTCATTTTAGATTCAATTTCCTTTTTCTCATAACCCCTTGCCAGTGTTTTAATTGGAAAGGAATAAATTTTTATCATTAAAGAGTACCCTTTATCCTTGATACAACTTATGGTTGAAGTTTACTTTTTATGTCTTCAAGGTGGAAACTTGATTGAAAAAATCTTCCCCTACCCTCTTAACTTTATGAACAGGTCATAAGGGGGTTCTTTTGGGGGAAGAGTCCTATCCAACTATCCCTACAGTAATTCTCTATCCTAACGACCTGGTTTCTTACGTCCCCCTCTCCAACCCCTCATCTTATTTTTATGACTTCATATTTGAACAATCGTGATTATGATGCTATACTTAGTTGCTTGATTTGATCTGTTTCTTTCTTTTGTTAGTTTTATTAGGGGGAAAATCATAGAAAAGCACCTGTCTAATAAAATGTAGCATCAGCCCGGTGGTCAGGTCGTCCAGTTTTACCCAAAACTGACTTAAAGTGGTTTACACTAACAAGTTTTATTAAGAACGTCAACGTTGACTCAGAAATTAATCGCAAAACATTAATACTCTTGAAATATCTTGACATATCTGAGAGTCAAATTTCGATTTCTTGGTATTCTTTTGCTGCTTGAAAATGACTTAAATCTGTTGGCTCTTCCTTCAAGAATTTAATGGTAAAAATTTAATCCCTCCGAAGTTTAGGCTTTTCAACAACCTATCTTCAAGGGTAAGGATTCTTTACTAAAGAGCGACTGTCTAGTCCTAATTGGTACATTTAAAATAGGGTTTGAGAAACCAAAAAATAAATTAGAATCTATCGAACGACTCTATCAAAAAGATTTAAATCTATAAATTACTTTTAATCAACAAATATTCAAGTATTTTAAAGAATCTTGGTGTCTACTTTTACGATTTGAAAATAAAACGCACATTTTTTAAATTTTAATCCTTTAGATGATAATTTTTTTTCAAATTAGTTTTTTTCTGATCAATACAAAATTTGAGCTCAAAATACAAAAAAAATGTAAATTCGATTGCACTGATTACGAATCTACAGTTATTTCAACGCAATTACAATTTAAGTCCAGGAGTTACTTCGATCAGAAATTAGGCCAGTTATTTATCCAAAAATAGGCTATCCTGAAAGCTTTAGAGTTCAGGCGATTGTATATTTTAATTTTTACGAGCATGATTGCTCGATAAAAGGGATCTATGAAAAAAGAAGATTTTAAACAAGAATCAATGATTTGAAATAAATCAACTTTCTTACGAGTCTAACGAATAATAGATCTGTGATTAATATATTCCCTATCGAATGGTTAATAAATGAAGTATTTTTTTCTCAGCAGAGGGGGGGGGGCGGGTTAACTAAAGTCACAAACCATGATTGGCAAGTGTTTTATAACCTCTCTAAAAACTACTATTCATTCTAACTGTTTTAGACTTTAAAATGACGATTTCCTGCATTCACTAAAGTATTGCTTTATAATTGAGTCCAGTTATTCATCATCGTAATTATCAAAAGAATTCATCTCAAAACTAACACGGTCTGGACTCTAGAAAGGGATCAGTTGATGGGTAAGAAAGGTCGGCATAGAATAAAAACCTACAACACATCGTGTAATATAGAGGATTAAATGTATGTTTTCCTAGGGGCCATTATCGTGATCCATATTTTCAAGGTGTATCCTTATAATAATAATAATAATAATAATAACAACAACAAAACCATAATATAAGCCATTAGAGGTGAAAACAAAGGTAAGAATAATAGCTTTGGTGCACGCAGATAGAGAAAGTATCATTGTGTATCAAATCAAATGTGCATTGCTACACGTCTATAGATGGCTTAATTCAATGAATAAACTTGACATTTGGTTAGAGTCTAAATCCATATTGGATGTGTGTTACCATGTGAAACAACTGATCCATTAATTATTACTACCTGCTACAGTATATAAGATGAATATATATCCAGTTCTCTCTGTTACTCCGAGTTATTCCCTTTTTTATTCTGCAAATTAGCAGAAAAACCCTTAGACTCATCATCAGTCATCATTTTCAGCATCAGATTACCATTTATTCGAGAGAAAACCTTGTAATGTTTGATCTTGAAAGTTTTATTTGAAGCGATCAACAATTGGTCATATCCCTTCGTAATAATTCAGATAGTTCAATGTCCCAAGATAATAATGAGATTCTCTTAGCTTTCTGTGGCCAAATACGAGCTAATTGTCAATCTCAAATATTACTTCAATTGTCTGAAATCAGCAATATTTTTTAGATCAAAGATAGAAAATTTTTTAACCATTCATGTCCCATTGTTCAATCAGTGGAACACAACTCATTCTCGAGCGATAATTTTAACTGGAAGATACTTAAAATAATTTTTCCACCCCTCATTAGAAAGGAAATCTATTAAGCTACAAAATTGTGTATAATTCATAAAGATAGCTTTTCACTGATGCAAACCATAGTGACTTGAAGAAGGGGGACTTTTTGAAAATAATGTCAAGTATTTTTAAAAATATTTAGAACGTTTTTTTTGAAAATCTATTTGCTGAGGTCTTAGAAAAAAATGAAATAACTTTCTATCGTAAAACAATAGTCGTAGATTTCAAATATATACAATCGCCTGCTCGATATCTCTTATAGTTTAGAAGATAACTGGTTTTAGAGCCAAAAAATGCCAATTTTAACCTCTATTAAATTTGAAATGATAAGTCGGCTTACAAAAAGGAATTCAGATTCAGAATCAGCGTAATTATTTTGGTTAAATTGCAAATTTTCTCATTTGTGTGATGAAAAAATAATAATTTGGGACATGAAGGGTTAATTTGGCGCTTTTTTCGTATTACCAAATGTGATATTCCCATAACTTTCCAGAGAAATATCATTGATTTATAATTAGTGGAATTACTTTTACCGGTTTTAATGGATGGAATTTTGAAAAAAATTACAGATTTAGTCTTCAATCTCGAATCCATCTGGTCTAATCTCTGAGAAGGGTTTCTAATCTTGATTCCTCTATCATTCTTCCCAAGGTCATAATTAATTTAGGTAGGAGGAGAAACTCGGCCATTAATAAAAAAAGAAGAAAATGAATATTCTATTGGGGTCAGTTCTTTTATTCAAAAGTTTCCCATGCAAGTTTTATTAAAGTCTAAAATTAAAGAGCCATCTGGCCTCTTTTTATTTGTTTCGATCAAGAATTTAAAACATATATTCTTACTACAACATACAAATAGAGACAAAAGGAATGTATTATTATGGGAACGTATTGTAATTATAACTTTAATTTTACATGTATATAATATTTACTTACAAGTAGATAGATGAATATTAATTAATTATTATATATATGTTTTTCTTTCTCATTAATTTTAATTAACCCACTTCATACATCATAGTTGAAGCTTTGAGATTCTATTCTATGCATTAGATTGAAATCTTTGATAAATCATTCTCTATTTACTTGCTACTTTTCTCAATGTTATCATTAATCTGTGTGTTTGTGTGTGTAGCCACTGGATACCCACCCAATATTTGATCAAATGGAGTGGGTTATAAAAGATATTCTTTTGAGTTGAATTCTCTGAATCTTAAACACGTAATCTTCACTATCTCTCTTCTAATGTGGCAAACGTAAATCTTCAAGAACTGTCATCACTGTATGGGATGTAAAATATATATCTCTTCAGATAAATACACATTGGGAGAAGCTATTTATTAACTGAAAGTTGAGTAAACAAAACCTCTCATGATACTTTCTTGAGTACTGGTCTCTATTACCAGAATGGCTCTTGATAATTTTAATTCTAAGCCAAAATATTTTGACTTGATTACAGTGAACCATTTGTATTTACAAAGTTTGAATTGAAAGAAATTTTGTTTTGTTATCTTAGTTTTCATTTATAAATTAATTTAATGCAGGAGTTATCTATGGAAAATACGGTCATATTTTGATCCAAAACTCTTTAAAGTTTTCGTTGAAAGAGCTCTGACGATTACAATTATAAAACTGAATTTACATCTCCTCTATGACCCTAGGAAAAAAAGGTCTTAAAAACGTTTCATACAAAAATAAATTTTTTTCTGAATTTGACGAATAACTATTCCAGGAAATTAATAGATTTCCGATTGAATGGGTTGAAATATCCTGATAAATCTTCGATTTGTGTAATTATCCTAAAAGTAAAATCAAGCACTTGAACTTGATATCATAAACTCACCCCTCCCCTCTTCTCTATGATACCAGACACCGAAATCAATTAACATGGATTAAAGGGACCTTTGATGTTTACCCATCAAAAGTAACTTCGCATCTATCCTGATGGAATTTTGTCGCATCAAAAACAAAAGAAACTTTCTACCCCAAATTAGGTGGGTGATAAGGATAAAATATCATATGGAAATCACCCAAGATCTCATAAAGATAAAATCTCACTTAGTTGTTTATTCGATAAATCCAATAATTAATTATAATCAATAGAAAGTCAGGTTGCCCAAGATAATCAAATGAATATATCTATTTTCTATTTACTTGTGAGTAGGGTAGGTATTTTTTATAGCCTAATATTTATTGTCGCATATATTTTTTTTCTTGGACGTGATAAAACAGCAAATTCTTATAACTTGAATTTCATATTTCTATAGATATTCAATGATCGATATTTTTTAGTTTTTACCGTTTTTTTAAGAATTCATCCTATCAACTAACTTTATCGTTTTATGCTGCTTTTATCGTTAACAAAATGAAATCGTTTTGAGAAAAAACTGTAATCATAAAATTCATATTAATGTCATACTAAATAGAGACATTTTAAATTAAAAAAAATCCTCGAATAACGCAAGTAGTGATCTCAAAATCTTCAAAAAGATTGAACTATTCAATTCAAACTCTTCTGTGTGCATATTTAGACGATTTCTAACTGTATTGATTAAAAAAATGAATTATGCTCAAAATAACTGACTGAATCTAAGGACAGCTAGCTGCATATTATTCAGTCATTTGTCAAATAAATCCATTTAAAAAAATATCAAATCTAGCAAGAAAATTCTATTTTGGACGTACAAATGAATCTTGTTAATTCTGGTATTCTCTACATACCCCTGAAATAGGCAGGAAGGATTCAACATGGTAATTGGCAAGGAGAAATAGACTATTTTAGCTTTGTTAAAAGTACAATCCAACTTGAGGTAAGAAGAGATTTTATGATCTAACTGTCTAATTGGGATCACACATTTTTTGATCCCCCTTTGACTCTGAAATAGCCAAAGATTCCCTTGAAAGTGTTGATGAAAAGACAGAAGAATTGATTCCAATTCAAAGCAGAGAAATTAAGCGATGGAAGTACTCAAATTTAAGCAGAGTGAATGTTAACTGGATAAGACCCTGAAGTGACCCAATTTAATATAACGTAATTTACGCGAATTTTCTATATAATTTTCCTTGTATTTATGATTTCAACTTTCATTCCTAGGTTCAAACCATCCCACACCGGGTACATTGAACACTCTTTCCCTGTTCTCCTATTTGTACAATCATCAATTCTGTATATAAATAAAAATGTTCGATTTCAAAAAAAAAATTAAAAAAAATATCTTGGCGCCAAATAGAAAATGGAAAATTTAACACCTGGTAGATTTATTTATCGAATAAAGGAAAGAAAATGTGTGATGTATTAACGAAATTAGCTTAATTCAATTTCCTCCGATCTGGCTTCCTTGACTCACAACTAATACTCACTGTATAATATTAGAGGTACATTATTTTAACAACAGTTGTCATTTTACTTTGGGAATTGAATATCAAATGAAGAAGAAAAAACATGGAATTTATAATCATTTCTGTAGAGACGATATTAACCCCATAAGAAAGCAGTTATCGTCTGAAGTAGTTGAAAGGGATCGAAAGGGTTAAGGCTATAATTAAAAATTAAAACTACATCTTGAATGAAATTCTAATGGGTATTCTAGGTCTCTTGGTCCCTTCTAAGAAAGTCTTTTCAGATTTGTTCAGCGTAAATTATAAAATTTCATACTGTCAAGACCTGCTTAAAAACTGAGAATTTCCAAGCTTGAAAGGGTAAACATTGTAAATCATTTTGCAGCTTGTTCAGGATGAGTTTTTTCTGAATCAACGTGTGGATCTAAATTTCTGACCATATTGATTTAATATTATTAAAGAATATCAGAATGATAGCTAAAGATAACGAAGTCTTTGAGAACCCCAAAATACGCACTGGAAAATACGTTTATTTATCATTTCTTGAATACAATCGTTAAAATAATGGTTCTTTCCAATTTTAAACATTTTACAAACCATGGATTTGAATACTCTTATACTTCATCTCAAAGCCTGTTTTCATTTAGAGTTCATTTTATTTTTGAGAGACAACCCTTTCTGGGTTCGTGTAACGTGTCTATTGGACTTGAAACTCTATAATCTCTTTGAGTTTACTATATGAGATTGAAGATGATACATTCTCTAAGGCATATATACATTCGTGAATACACCAAGGGGAGTGATCTACTTGAGAGACAAAAGTGAGGACTTGTCTTGATTCCTATTGGCCAATCAATATTTGGCCTGTTATATTCCAAGGACTAATTTATTTATATATGATGAGGAAATTATGGATATACAACACAAATATCTACAGAGAAGATTCAAATTTTTCTGCAGGACCATGTGGAAATTTCAACTTTTCTCAGTTGTAAGTCTATTTTGGATCTTTTCTGCTAGTCAGTGTTCATTCATTACATGATAAAAAGAAACTAATATTTTCTTATTAACTCGAATAAGTTTCAAAAAATTAATTTAGATTTATTTATTGGTTGATCTTCTTTTGGATTCGACATTGTAATAAAATTACTGTATCCTATTGAATATTGAATTTTGTATCCTACAAAATATTAGAAATAAAAAAGTTCATTGTAAAAACTGAAGATTTCATTTGAGTCTTCTCTTATACAATTATTCTATTAGAAAATTCTCTAAATCCATTGACGTAAGACTAAAAGCTTACAAGTCATTGGTATTTCCTCTTTTTGACTATATTTTCCCTCTTCTACCTAACTTGAATAATGCTCAATCTTTAACAATTGAGCGGGTACAATATAGATTTTTACATTCTTTATATCCCCACCTGGACTCGTACAATGCACTCATCTTGATCTCAGGGATTAACCCTCTCTGGGTTCGTAGATATGCGTTCATAGTTAAAAAATTTTCTGAGTCCTATTCCGTTTCTGAGAATAACTATAATCTCAGGAATTCTAAATACGATGCTAATTACCTATTATCTAATTTCAACGCTATTAATTTAAAATATAAATTGTCTGATTGTAATGACCTGACTAATCTTAAATCTGTCATGTCACACATTAGATCTAAATTAGATTACTCTAAGTCTTTACTTTATTCATACCTCCATTAACCAGATGATTTTCGTTTTGATTGCAGACACTAGTTTTTCATATTTTATAACCTTATGATTAGCTATCATAGATTACTAATCTCATTCGCCAATTTGATGAATTGATAGAACATTTTTTTTATTTTTTTATACATCATTTTTCATTTATTTTGCCTTGAACGAAAACCCCTATAAAGATTACTTTATTATATTTTGTAATTATCAATTTTATTTAAATATAAGAAATTCGTCTAACAAAAAAAAATGTATGATCCGCTACAAGATAGTGTAAGAAATTAATCAGGACTTTTAGTGTAATAAATTATAAGAATGCCATAATTTAAGATTCGAAGACAAATCTAGAATATATCGTCTTCAAATATGTTATTGTTTATATTGTCAATTAATAACTTTGTATTGATTACAGAGAAGATGTTTTTGCATTGTAATTCATCCCAAGAAAAGGGAATTAATTATTATCCTTCATTTTTTTCTTTTTTATTCATTAGATAATCTTTTCAATCTTGTTGTACTCCATCTCAGGATTACATTTCAAGGAAAGTAACTTTGGTCAGGATTATTATGATGGCAGCCAGATGGTTAGAGAGAGCAGGCCAGATTACCCTCTAAATAATTGGTTCTGGCGTCGTTAGGGTATTATCGTGGAGTATGCATTTAAACAAACAATCATAAGAATACAATCCTGTTTTCAATAAGAGATAAACTTTTACCTTCCGAGACATTATGAATAAAATTTTAAATTTAACTGAAAAAAACTTTAGAGTTTTATCACTTTGCTTTGTTCTACACTGATACGGTAATGGAATTCTTTTCACAAAAACTGCCGAAAACTAACTATTCAAAGCAAAGTCTAGGTAATTGGAAAAGATGAACATTTACAATTGCATTTAGATTCTTTAACTCCGTGTCTTAGCCCACATTTTTTCGGTAACAAATTTCAAAAATGATTGAAAATTACAATGCAGAATTTCCTGATTATAATTACTAATCTTGTGGAAATATGTCTATTAATACAAAATTCTTTCGTTATTATTTTAATCACGTTAGAGTAAACGGTCACGCTAGAGAAGTATGTGTAATTCAAATTTATTCAATTTACATTCTGGCATAACATAAAATCCGTCTATTATTCAGAACGTGGATAGTTTTTTGAGTCAATATTTTGTTACGAATAAGTAATTCACGTAGTTTTTCAAACAGGTCCAATTAAATTTATAATTTAGAAAATTGGAGGAAGATATATTAAAACCTAATCAAAAGAATTATTCCTATAATCTTCAACTACCTTGGCCAATGTGAGCTTTTTCACTTTTCTCTCCACTGTTGCTATTTATTGTATTTATTGGAAAGTTTTGGTGTTTTTTTCAGCTTGCATTTTATTCTTATTTTCTTTGACTTTTACTATTTCTTTCATGATTTGTAAATTATTATCTTGAATGAACTTTTAACTTGTACATTTCTTGAAGAATTACCACTGATGATGCTTCAAGAAATTTACATTCGGTTTTAATATATCTTCTTTTTTAGAATATATATATACCAATTTTCTAGAATATTTTGTCCGATTAAGCATTAAACTGAGCTTGAATTATTCTTTTAATCAGTGCCTATAAAAATTCCAGATTGAGAGAACTAGATTTGCAGATTTTTTTCAAATCAAATAGTGAGAAATTTCTAATTCTCTTAAACTGATCAATCAGTTAGCTTGATCAATTGGCCAATTTAAGAAATAAACAAATTTCTTCATTTCGGGTTATGAGAATTATCACTATTATTATTAGGCGTTAATCAATATCAGTAGCTTAGAGTAAAAAACAACATTATCAATACTTTGTTTGATGTCTTATTGATTTGCTTCTTGATTTAATTCTTATTATACCTTGGTGTTCTCTCATTAAAAAATTCTTAATTTATCTGAGATTAGGCGGTAATTGTAATTCATCTTTGACGCTCTCACATTATTGATCTCTGCTCCTATCATTAGTCTTAATCCCCGTTGTAAGCTTAGCAATGTATATTACAATGTATCATTTTTAAAAATGTTCATGCCTAAAAATTGTTTTAATGATCTCTCTATAAGGATATACGATACAACTTTTATTCTATGCATACAATAATAAAATATTTAGTGTACAATATGAATACATTAAAATTAAAATATAAACAATGAATCTCTTTGATATGGTGAAATAACAATAGAAAATCTCAATATTTTGGACAAAAAGTCTTAGATGGACAAATATGATCATGTTTTTGAGAGTGATTTCAATCTTTGACAAGTTTCGGTGGCAATTCGAATTTATATAGTTTTAATTTTACCCACACAAAGATTGAAATACAGATACTGGATAATATCACAATTGCTTAAGGGTTCTTTTGATTAGAGTCAATGATTATTTCCAAATAACCTATGACAATACTATCCGAGCAACAGAGTAACAGTTCTGACATTAAGGGTTGAAGGATGGTCAGACACTGTTTACTCTTGTCACAAATCCTTGTTACAAGAAGATCAAGGTTATCTTGTAGGAAGTTTCTCCTTGACAGTAAAACCTTGAGATTATCAGGTAGATCTGATGATTGTAGCGATTTTATCAACAATATCGACTGGTACGACTTGTCTGAGGATGCCTTTGAGTCTGGAAGTCTATTGAATAACTTTTGGCGACGGAATTGGGTGAGAACATCCTTGAAGTCGACTGAGTTACTTGCTTCTTGATTCTCTTCCAGTTTTGATAATCTCTACAATTTTAATCTGGACATTAGAATCAAGTGTCAACATTTCTTGTATAATGAGGAATAAATTATTCTCCAGTTGGTCAATATAAAAATCATTCTTAGTTTTCCCCTCAAGAACTCTTACACAATACGCCTTTTCAATGAGATATCAAATGTTTATAGAGTTATATGAATCTAAGCATATTCCTGGTTATATTTTCGATAGATAATAGAATCTGAATTAATCGATTACAAGTTAAGTTTTCGTGCTTGTCAGGACTCGTCAGTACCCCATAGTCAGGATTCGAACCCGGGTCTTCAACGTAATGAGGCAACGCTTCTAACCCCCGTTCATCTCTTATAATAATTATTGCTCAAAACCCCCATAGTTTTTGATCCCAAGACAATTGATCGACAATTAATTACACTAATGTCAGTGGGCAAACTGTTTTTACATGAGTCAACCAGTAACTTTATTCTCTCGAGTTCTTGATGAGGAAAATAGAGATT
Organism: Gyrodactylus bullatarudis; assembly: GCA_012064415.1. NCBI lineage: Eukaryota > Metazoa > Platyhelminthes > Monogenea > Gyrodactylidea > Gyrodactylidae > Gyrodactylus > Gyrodactylus bullatarudis. The sequence goes on from SSNU01000208.1 coordinate 785,175, forward strand.
TGTATAAAACAGTCCTATTATTTGGAAAATTAAAAAAAGATATATATTGGGGCCATATGTACATTTCAAAAAGCATCATCAGTGGCAATACTTTAAAAATGATACTTTAAATTTAAACGTTTGGGTGAAGGAGAAATTATTCATAAATCTATATAAACCAAAATTATGTGTTCAAAAAAACTATTCGTATAATCTTCAGCTACCTTGGCCTATGTGAGCTTTTTCACTTTTCTCTCCACTGTTGCTACTTATTGGAGAGTTTTGGTGATTTTTTAGCTTACATTATATTCTTCTTTGACATTTACTATTTCTTTCATGATTTGTAAATTATTATCTTTAATGAATTCTCAACTTATATCATTTTTAAAGTATTGCCACTGATGATGCTTTTTGAAATGTACATATGGCCCCAATATATATATTTTTTCTCTGATTTTCCAAATATGATTTTAAGTGGATTTTCGGACGTATTTGAAAATTTACGTGAATATTTCAGTCACAAAAATTCCCATTATTGATTGGCGAGAAATAAAAATAACAGTGCACTTTATTCTCAAGAGTCAGTGAGTGAGGTGAATAAGTGTGAGGGTTTACCTTTTGAGATCTCAATTGATCAATTGACTATAAAATAATAACGAAGTGGAATTTTAGTTATTTCAACTCTCCAACTTTGAAAGGGGGAGGGGAGGACTTTAAACATGATTCCACTTACTTTGTTATCTAATAGGTTGACTTGTAAGTAGAGAATCCATTGGGTCAGTTTAACAAGGACCTCTACAATGACCCTACTATTGCTGTGATCACACTTGACAAGGTTGAACAACCAATCAGAGTGAATCAACTGCTTTGGGAAGTCATTGCAGGATATGGACAATTGAACCTCGTTAGTATTGGGAATTTCCTGCTTCAGAAATTCATTCTTAATATCAATGATGATACCGGGGATGTTTTCCTCATTTTCATCGTCAAAGTTTGACAAGGTTTCAATTATCTCACGAATCGTCTGACTATTCTTGAAAAATATTCATTTCAATGATGAATTTGCCAATGTACGAATACTCTTGAGTTGATAAACTATTTATGATCATTTTTTGCAACACAAAACATGACCCAATTGTTGATCAATAAATCCTGAACTAAAAGTATCAATAAGAAAGTCAAATAATATTCAATTCACGGTTACGTCCATACCAGGACTTGTGAGTACACCAGAGTCAGGGTCTTAAGCTTTGTGAGACTCCAACCATCAAGTCAAAATAAAGACGAAACGCGTGAGTTGTATAATATTTGACTCTCTAATAAAATTGACACTTGTTAGGACAACTTCCATCGAGATTGATTTTCTGATAGACTCGACGTTATTGAGAAATCTTCATAAAGTTGGTAACGAGGCTATGCATCAGACAAGATTCAGTTGAATTGATTTTCTTATTTGATCTTGATCCTGAAAAACCTCTTTTGATCAACCTTTAACTTTCAAATCAATAAAAAAATTTCAGTTCAAAGTTCGAAAAATTGGGATTTTGGCGCTAAATTGAAATTTGAAAAATGGCCATATTTTTCATGAAAATTGATTTTTTTCAAAATTTTTTTCTTCAAATCGTAAAAGTGGGCAGAATGAGTAGGATTCCAAAAAATCTTTAACAGGTTCGAATTTTTGATAAAAATCGAGGATTTTGTAAAAATCCTAGATTCCCATCTTTATATCAATTAGCTTTATATTGAAAGGAGGTATACTCACCAAATTACACAGGGTTGATGGATAATCAAGGTTAAATGCATGCTGAATGAAAACTCTTAGGCCAGGTCGGAGGTCGAATTTCAGGGTTGCATAGTAAATTCGATTGAGTGATTGGAGTTTATAGCACAAACTGAACTGAGTTTGCTTCGTTAATATATCCATGATTAAGTAACAGTTATTGAGTCCTATTAGTATACTCAGTAGGGATGATCTAAAATATCAATTCAATAAAAGATTTAGATTATAATCTAAAGATAATTGCTATGCAATTTCAGTTAATCTTTTAACAGTTCTGTGTATTAGATAGATCATAATTGTGTGTAAAAGTATAATGTTTAAAAATTCTAGGTTTTAGAAGGCATAAAGATAGATTTACTTGTAATACTGTCCTGGACTAGAAAATGACTTGAGCTGAATACGTATAAAGGACTGCTTTATTTTCCGATGGAAAACATTCAAATCAGTCTTGTCGATATCCTGGTTCAGTGTGGGAACTGAGAAAATTCTCTTTGACGTCAATAGATAGCTCAGGCATATCTCCTCTGAATGGTTGTTATTTGACCTGAAATGAAATATAAATATTGTAACTATCATAGGAAATAAAGGAATAGGAAATTACCCAAATGCTTCTTGGTACAGGCGAAGGTCAGCAAAGTTCCCATAGACATTATCCTGAGCTTTCTTGTAGATTACAATGAGTCGTTCAATTGGAAACAGGTTGTAGTCGATGAGAAGATCCATAAAGTGTGTAGAAATCATACTTGAATCGATTTCACAGCAAAGGGATCTACAATTGGGAAAAAGAAAACATTTGATTTCATTTATGTACCTTTTAGAAGGAAAAAGAACCAACTTGATAGCGGAAATCGCTGATTGAGATACAAACATTTCATCAAACGTTGACAGCCAGACGAAAAAGAGAAGGTAATTTTCAACATCTTCATTATCGGTATTCCAATCGGGTATCAATTTTATGAATTCAATTGTCTTACCAATAGCTAACCGAAGAAATTGGCTATCCACAAGAGTTTTTGGCTGGCACATCTTTGCGTTGGGTTTCTTCTCTTTTAAAAGATGACTATCTGTTGGTATGATATACTGGTCTGTTTCTAGTTGTAAGTTTGTCAGACTATCAAGAGTCGAATTGAATTCTGACTTTTCAATCCAAAACTAAAATCAGGTTAATTTGAATCAGAGTCAAATTACATATATTTTAGTAATACATTGACTGAAGTAAAAATTTTTTATATAAACCTAATTCAGATACAATTAAACAAATAGCTAAGTGTGATCACAGGTTATTATGAATCTAACTTGGATCTAACCGAGTCTCTTCAACGTTGTGAGGCAACGCTTCTAACCACTAGGCCAGAACCCTCGTTCATCTCCTATTACTTAACATTCTCATAGTTTTGACACCACCTACAAACTGGTTGTTTGGAATAATTAAAATGAAGAGTTTTACTGTGTTTTTAGACAATTAAAAAAAATTTCAAGACAATGTTCAGGTTTCTTGTCTCAAATCATAAATACTTTGCTTACTTTTAATGCCGGGAAGAGTATATTTGTTATAATGGCTCTGCCAAAGAGCTTTCTTCCCTCCTTATCGTGGGTAACTTCATTCTGATCGAAACTATCTAGATGGTACTCTCCAATCTTCATTGAGGAAAAGGTGACCTTTGAGTCTCGTGAAAAGTCAAGATCCTCTTCCTCATCACCTTGTGTGTTAGCTGGCTTCATCAGGGTCCTAGAGATTTCTCCACTCGATTTGTTATCACCAGTTGACGACTTTATCTCTTCACGTCGACCACTGAGGAGGGAGTAATGCTTTGAAATGTCATCAAAGATTAAGTTGAGGTAATCTGTCTTGTTGAAGGAGTTGAAGCTCTCCAGTTTGTAGACGAAACCACGCATCAGATTCATCCACTCCTTTTGATATTCATTGCCGTAATCATTGGTCATAGTAATGTTGATTACCTGATTAGGACTAACATTGGACGATACCTGAAAGTCGTTGCTGAAATTATATTTTTGCTTGTCAATAATCGGAAGATCAATGCTTATACCAAGTTCAGGCAGGTCGGATGTAAAAGTGTCCATAGAGACAACATGAGGAAGATCCTTCTCAAATATCCTGATCGGATCATTATCGTTGGTTTGTTGAATTCTCTTGTAGCCCTCTTCAGCTATGAGATTGAGGTAATTTTTCAAATTGATAATAATAACCCTTGACAGTCGTATGTAGGGATAAGTAATTTCTAAAATAGATATTTTTACATTCATTAAATAGAGCCTCGAGTTATAAATAAGATTTGTGATTTGAGCAATTGTACAAAGTCTATTCCTATCAAAGTATTACTTTTAAGTAACAAGATTTCAATTGATACATTTGGAAGATTTCCTTCAATTTTTCACTAAATTTCAAGTAAAAGTAAAATTAAATGTAATCAAAGTAACAAAAAGTTTTTCCATCAATCATTTCTTTCTTGATGGCACTATCTGGATGAATTTTCTTTCAAAAAGTAGTGTCTCTTTAAAATTAATGAATGAAAATAATAATTTACAATTTTTGAAAGAAATGTTAAAAGTTGAAGAAGACTAGAATAAATACAGCAACAGTGGAAATGCTTAAATAGGCCGAGGAATAATTCTTTTGAACTCATAAGTTTTGTTCATATAAATGTCTGTGACTACGGAGCTACCTATATAGGACGTACAATTAGAAAGTTGTCAACTAGAGAGTTGTCAGCGTGAGACTTCAATATTTAAAAGATCGAGAAACAGAATAAAATGTAAGCTGAAAAAACACCAAAATTCTCCAATAAATAGTGGAGAGAAAAGTGAAAAAGCTCACATTTGTCAAGGTAGTTGAAGATTGTATGAGTAATTTTTCTGAACGCATGGATTTGGTTTGTATAATTTTATAAAACATTTTTCTTTCACCCATACATCTATGCTGTCATCTCTAGTTTAGAGGACTTGTTTTTAATTTGACGTCCAGTTTTAGTAACTTTTCAGTCTCACAAACTCTGTCCTATGCTTTGTAATAATTATCAAGTCTAATGTCAATCTTATCAAACTGCTGGGAGAAACTCAAGAGAGACAAAAAGTTTTGAATCATCTGTCTTGATGAGTACGCAATTTTTTAGAGGAATCAGTATAAGGCATAACACTATTCTGTTCGAGGAGATTCGACAATTTTGTGTTATCCTAACCGACGTAAATGATCGTAATCTAGTAATGATATTAATCCTTTTATTCAGAGAAGCACCTTATAAATATTCATAAGCTTGTTAAATTTATATATGTTCTTAACAGTTAACTACATAGATGTTATCTCTTTGTATTTGGAACATTTTTTATTTTATGACAGTTTATAAAAGAAAAATATGAAATAGGAATTTAACAGAGAAAAGAGTTCATTCATACTGTATGAAGATTCGAGTTTATAATGAAGAGGTATTCTTGTGGAAATATGAGTAGTAGTGGACAAGGAAGAAATTTGTTTAAAATGCAAGTTCTCCATAACGAAGAAATACATAGAATCTACACTTTTAACTCAGTGAATTGAAGTTTAAAACTTCCAGCGGGAGATGAATGCAATTCATCAAAACATTAAATTCAATAATGAAAGAGGATAAAGAATAGATACAGTGCACAGCGAAACTCGTGGTTTTCAGGACATAAGACGTATTTTAGAGTTGAAATTCAGCCACAAGTATTGATTTTTCGTAACGATTTTAAATTTGAAATCTACACCTATTGTTTTACCATAGAAAGTTATTTTTTTCTAATGCCTCAACAAATAGGTTTTCAAAGAAAAGGTTCTAAATATTTGATTAGATTTTAAAAAATTCACCCTTCTTAACTTAATCAATTTCCTTTGTAATAAGGGGTGAAAAAAAGTATTTTCCAGTTCAAATTATCGCTCAAGAAGGTACTGTGTTTGTTCCACTGGTGGAACAATGGAACATGAAGGCAGGAAAATAAAATGAATATGAAAGAAATCAAAAATTCGTTAATTTTAAGACTCTAAAGGCCAGATGATAATATTTCAACTAAAAATAGCAAATTTTATTTTAATTCTTCACAAATTTTCAAACATATCGGAACCTCAAAATAGTAATTTTCCAAAATTCACGAGTAAATTGAATATCTTTTTTTGGAAACGATAGAAAAATTTTACACGAATTCAATGATTACACATTTATTCTGCAATTTTATTTGAAATGAAAGAAGTCAATTGGCATGAAAAAAGTTCCAATAGTAAGAGAATCTAATAGAGGATGATTTCCTAAACATTTATTGAAGAAACCCTTGATGGAACTATTCACACGGTACAATCAATATTATCAGTATCAATATAATCATAAAATCAGGTCAGTATTAGAGATTGATAAGACCTAGTGAAGGTTACATTGGAATAAACTGATCTTAATGAAAGTATGTACATGGAAGAATAAATTTGAGAAATAAGAATGTAATCAGCTTACCAAAACACTTTTTCGGTGCGTTCTGATGAGACCCAGTATTGGGAGAGTTAATTGGGCTTTTTCCCGAGAGAATTTCTTCAATGTTACTGGGTATGGTCTCCTCCCAGATCTCAATTTGTTCACAATCTTTTTTATTGTGTAAGGAAGATAGCGAGGAGAATATACTCCGACGTCTTGCGTCATCCCTTCGAATCACCTTTGTACGTATGATCGTTTGACGACTTTCAAATATCAAACTATGTATACACGACAATAGAAGACCACGATTAGCGTAGATGAAATCTTTATTGGAGTTTTGGAAGAATATCTACAAAGTAAAATGATTCAGAACAATACAATAAAGTTATTCTCGATGGATTTGGGACTCTATCATGTCAATTTTTTCAACATAAAATTTTTAAAATACCAACTTTTACTGATTCAACCCTTTAGGTGTCGGGATTATTTTACGATTTTCATGAAAACTCAAAATTTAACTATGAAAATATTAAAGTATTTGGATGATTTAAATTTCACATTGTGGACTTTAATTTAAAAGTTAACGGAAGTTGATAATCGAATCCTCTCTCAAACAGTAATTGGCAGAAAAGAATCCGGTGAGCAACATGAATCTACACTTAGAAAGAGAAAATTGTTAAGAGGGCAACCAACGTTACATCATTACCTGAAGAGAAGAAAGATGCCCTGAATGCATCAGTCTATCCCCTCCACATCACAAAAATGTTCTTTATTAAGTCCTGGGAGTGATTGAACCTATCAGACGATCCCGATTTTGCTAATAAGTCTGTAGCAGCCAGTGTAAGAGTCTGTTGAGAACCGGTGAAATAAAACCTTTGATTTAAACTTTAATTTGCCGAGATAATAGAGTTACAAAGCCTCGAAAATATTGAAAAATAGACATGGATGTCCATCGGCACCGAATATAAAGTTGGTTGATATGAAGTTGGGAATCTATGATTTTTTCAGAAATCTCGATATTTTCATCAAGAATTCGAATTTGTTAAAGATTTTCTGGAATCCTACTCATGCTGCCGACTTTTACCATTTGAAGGAAAAAAATCTGAAAAAACATTATTTTTTATGAAAAATATGGTCTTTTTTCAAATTCCCATTTGGCGCCAAAATCCCATTTTTTCGAACTTTGAGCTGAGAATTTTTGTTGATTTGAGAGTGGGAGAATGATCAAAAATTTATTTTCAGGATCAAGATTAGTCAAGAAAGTCAATTCAACTGAATCTGATCTTATGCTCAACCTTAGTATAGTTTGGGAGCGGAATTTCGTTTTTTTGATCATTTTCACTACTTGAAAATCAATGGAATTTCGATAATTCAAAATCTCTCGAAAATGGGGTAACTGTCAATAACTTGATGGTGATAGTCAGCTTTCTTGTCTAATCTTGATCCTGAAAATAAATTTTTGATCATTCTCCCACTTTCAAATCAACAAAAATTCTCAGCTCAAAGTTCGAAAAAATGGGATTTTGGCGCCAAATGGGAATTTGAAAAAAGACCATATTTTTCATAAAAAATAATTTTTTTTCAGATTTTTTTCCTTCAAATGGTGAAAGTCAGCAGCATGAGTAGGATTCCAGAAAATCTTTAACAAATTCGAATTCTTGATGAAAATATCGAGATTTCTGAAAAAATCATAGATTCCCAACTAGCTTTCAATAGCTATCAATTAGCTTTATATTCAATATATTGAGTAATAAATGAATAGAAGCTTTATTACTCAATATCCACTCGTCTTCCAAATCCCCTAAGAAATTTTTAATTCACCAAGAATTTCCTTAGAGATACATTTTGGAGTGTTAAATGAAAAAAAATACACCATGAAATTCAGTAAATACAGATTTGATCAACTCAAGAAAAGAATGAGGCAATCCATTTCGTGATTGATGATATCTTGTTAATTTTTTGGCTGTTTCCTTTGATTGATGTTTAAGACCTTGTTTACACTGAATTCTTTAATCATTCAGATTCATAAAACAGTCATTTACAAAATAATACAAGAAAATTCTTGTCTAATTCTAGGAGTGAATTAGAAAAAACTAAACAATGTTTATTTGCTCATTTTTGTATCATAAAGATTACGAATTTTAGAATACAATATTTAAGTAGTGCTAAAGAGGATATAGATGCAGACTTTAAAAAAGGTTAAAAAAAGGATATTTATATAGGTTTTAATCACTAGGATAAACAAAGAGACAAACTTTTTCCTCTATTGGGATCTGGAAAAAAATGGATGACTATTTCAAAAACACCTCTGACAGTTTAATCTTTTCAACTTTCTTGATTTTCCTAACCCTTCAAAACCCAGTGAATTCTAAATATTCTAAGAATGATGTAAGCTAATTCGTACTTGAAAGGCTCATATGCTATTCAATCTTGAAGTGTCTCTTAAAGATAAGTTTTCGTTTATAATTTCACACTTCATTCAATATAAGAGTTCAGTACGAATTAGCTAAAAAATGTACATTTATCAGATTTTATCATTCTCAAGAATAGAACTTGGAAATTTTCAAAGAGAAAAACAGGAAGCTACTCCTCAAGTCTTACTTTAAAGATTGTATCGATATGCCTGATAACTTCACTGTCTCGAGTCTCAAGATCCCCTTGATCACTTTGATCTTCTTCACATCTCTCCTTATCAGCCAAAAGATCATTCTTTAAATTTTTCAAGCGCACAATGGCCTTGAAGATTGACTGCCAGCCAGAGCATATTTTGTCGGGATAATTCTCAACTAGCTCAGTCATTGATGAGAGAATGAGGGTCGTCAAATTGAGATCAATGTTGTCACTTTCAATGATGGCTCCAAAAATATTCGTAAACGCAGCATTGAATGTGAACTGAGACTTTTCTGGTATTTGACTTATCATAATACTTATAGATTCATTTAGGGCCTTGATAGCTTTTGACCGGATGGGTTGATCAAACTTGGTTATTGTAAATCGGACTAGTTCCTCTTTTGTGTCACATTTTATGTAGAGGATACCAGAGGCGATATCTCGCAGGTGATCACAAATCATACTCCAAGCATTCAGGCGAAAAGTAACAGAGAAGCTCGTATTCATAGTTATAGAGAGTAATGCCTCGCATAGACGATCAAAGAGTACTGGAAATCTATTCAACACCATACTCCATGAGGACATGATCACACGAATTGCCCAGGCCGATGAGACATTCTTGAGGTCTTTAACTTTGGCCTTTTCAAGGAAATTGCCGACACTCGAGACATCCTGGAGTTTATTCTCGCTCAGATATCTTGAGTAGAGTTCTGTCTGTGAAGAGTAAATGAGATTCTCGATAAACTTTATCCGGTTAAATTCATTCTTGTGAGTTTGAATAAATTTCTCGAAGAAATTGTCCACTAACTGACACAGATGGATGATAACCTTTCCTGTATCTTCAACACTGAGGTATTGTGAGAATATTGGACTCTGGATGTTGTTATTAATCTTCATAATGACTTCATCAAAGGATTCTGTTGCTATTGAAGCATTCCTAAATGATAATGTTATCAAAGAGACTTTTCTTTCAAGAAAATTTCGTGATATTTTAGAATCATCCAACAAAGCCTTGCTTCTTAACTGTTGATAATTGCAATTTGAGTTTTAATCAATTCTTTTCGCGTGTTAAAAAAACGTTCAAAATTTGTCCAAGAATTTTTCATCTCGTATAAAAGGCTTTGATGATGATCTTGAAATATCACAGAAATTATTAAAATACTTGCAAAAGTATTAAGGCAAGATTACACGCGATATCAGTAATTAGTTTAAATAATTAAATTATATAATGAATATAAATAAATACTGCTCTACGTAAATTAAATAAAATGTATTCTTCTGAATTCAAGAGATAAATAGGTGTTTATGAACGAACCAAGGATAAGGACGGATTCAGTTCAAACCGTGTGCCATAATCTTTATATGAATATCATATTATGACTAAACCAAGTTGGATGTTTGTTATTGATACAAATCTACAAGAATACGGATATATTGGTCAAGATAAGGTGAGGTTAAAGTTTTAAGAGATAATAAAACAGTTATATTGTACTGTAGCATTGCATTTCTTCTTTATTTAAATGACAACATACCAGACAATAAAAGATCACTTTTTCTTCACATGGGTACATGAAAATATCGATATTTTGCTGATATTAATGAATTATGGCCAAAATCTAAGAGTGCACAAGAAATTGTATTGATTATAATAATGACTGTTAATAGTTTCTACAAAATTGTTAATTTAAAGTAAGCAATTTTGGAATTGGTATAAGTTGCCTGATTTACTCAAAGATATATATTAAAGACTATTAGCTAGACCTAAATGTTCTCGGGATTATTTCATTTATAAATAGATTTCTGAAGTTGGTCTTTGGTCTAAAGAGAATCAACGAAAATCCAGGTCAGCAGCTTAATGCTAAAATTGGTTTTTCTATAATGTTTGTGGAAGATTATGGGGGAAAAAATTTCTCACCGTTATATTCGTATGAATTAAATTTAACTTACAAACATGATATTTTGGAGAATTTCTTTGGACTCTTTTTCACACTGGAGAAATGAGAGTTCTCTATTAGAGAAACATAACAGCAAACTTTGAATATTTGCGGTAAAGTTATGTCAGGTGCAACATGGGACATTTCAAAGGACAACTTCATAAGAGTTTGAAACCCAAGGACTTGGCTATGATTGAGGCGGTAGTCCTTCTTTGTTTGGACCTCACTTAACGAGGAGAATATAAGAGTAGTCACAAGGATACGGATCTATTATGAAAGTTGCATTAAACCTGAGTATAGAAACCTTGGCCCAATGTAATTTGAAAGAGCTAAAATATGTACTCACAATGGATCCTGTTTCTTTCTTCAATTCAAACTTGTTTGATATCAAAGCAAGACTTCGCAAATTTATTAATAATTCACAGAGAGGTTGGTAGAGATTGTTACTCTCAAGAATATGGGAATCTACATTTTCTTCGTGATCATCATCTCGAGAGCTTTTCGAAAACATTGAACGTAAATCTTGAATGAATAATTTTATGTTCATTCCACGATCATTGTTAACTATCTGGTCGACAATCTCTTCAAATAGTGTTAAAATCGTTTGATTATTTAGGGTATAGAATTTCTTTATATAATCAACCTTTTTTATCAGAGGGATTACCCTCTGCTCATCAATTGTCTCAAGTCTCATTGAATCCAACAGCTGTAGGGAAGAAAAAATAATTTCTTGTTTAACTCTAACTTTATTATGATAAACATGCATTAGGGTGATACAAAATTTTTATTTCCCGAACAACTTTTGGACACTGAAAAGAAGATTTTCATAAATTAAATTTAAAATTTTTGTTGTTCTGATACCCATAAATCCCATTTTCCCAAAATCCTTTAAAACGTATTAAAATTTTCAGAAAAGGATGAGGATTTTAAATAACTATAAGAATAATTCCAATCCGAAAAATCATACAGGTTGCTCAAAAACGTGAATAGTGTCAATTATTGTAGTAAAATTCATTCAAAATCTTTTGGCGTGTATTTAAGAATTGTAATTTTCAGTGCAGCACATATAAAGGTTAACTAGAAATATTTCGTTCTAGGTGCTTAGGTAATATATCCCACAGGAACGTCTTATTTGGTAATGGATTAGCCCATGTCGCTGAATGTTACAGCTTACTAATGGATCCTGCCGAGACTGGTACGAAAGAAACTCACTTCATTAGTAAGCTGTAACATTCAGCGAAATGGGCTAATCCATTACCAAATAAGACGTTCCTGTGGGATATATTACCTAAGCACCTAGAACGAAATATTTCTAGTTAACCTTTTTAATTTTCAAATGAGATATCAGGCCAAATTTAAAATATTCGGTACTACACATGGACAGATACTGTATTACTTGTTGCATATTAGAAAGAAAAATGTATGATATCATAAGAAAAAGTAGGTTTGAGATTATTTTCTGGTAAATCTTTTTGAATTTTCACTTCAATAGTTATGAAAGAAAGACTTTGTTATCAGCTTGATAAATTTCAACATTGAATAATTCAATTATATATAAAGTGATAATGATAAATTATCCTTTCGCTAGCTAGAATTCATAGATCAGACAAATGAATCGTGAACACACATATTCAATAACAAAATACGCAGTTATAGATAGCATATCAATTCAACGTTGTTAAACAAACTCACTTTGTAGAAGTAATGATTCTTCAAGTAGCAGATGAGTATATTCTTTGAGTCCTCCTTCACAGAAATCTTTTGCACAAGGAAAAGTTCAAAGAAATTACTCTTGTGAACATGCAAGAATAAATCGTACAATAACTGAGGCTCACCAAAGGAATAGAGATTATTTGATAAAACATATGACTTGAGAGCTTCCTAGAAAAACACAGGGGATCATAAAAATTGGTCCATACTTACAAATTTCTTGTTGATAAACTCATCAGATATGATGTAGTCACAGTTTGGTTCATAAAAAGTCTGATAATTTATAATGATGAGGGGAAGCAAAGTTAGAAAGGCAAAATTCCTGTTGCAACAACATTCATCCAGACAATGACATGCTTCAAAGACAAACTCTTCAATAGACGAATAGTTATTTGAGCTGAGACTTATGGAGAGTTCCTTAAAGACCTTGGCGAGAATCATTGCATTACTCGGGATTTGTTTAGCCTCCAAGAGTTTTGGTGACCTCTTCAAATCACCACGGTAGTCGATGAGTTTCTCCGTCTGATTCATAGACTTTTCCTCTTCACAAATTTCATAGGTGTTCTCGTAATAGTCAATGTTATCTCGAGTTGTTTTTACAAAAGTACAAAGAGCATGAGTGGCCAATAAAATGAAAGATGCCTTTCCAATTGTTATACAATGCTTTATTGATGCAAACATGCTATGAAAGTAATAATATGAGGATTATTCGGGAAAAATTACTCACTTGAGTATCATGGTATAGTCAGGATCATTTGAATTATTCGGTATCATTTGGTAACGATCAATGTTTGCAATAACGTCAAAATTTAAGCCAATTAATTGGGACATGTTTTTTTTCCTCTTGAATACCTGAAAATCGTTTATTATTTTCATACTCAAATAAAATTGCTTTATCATAGAGAAACCCTGGATTTGAGTAGGGGGTTTTCATTTATTTATTATTATTCATGGAAAACGAACTAAATTTATCTAATATTTTTGGATCCTACACATTCGAGACCTCAAGGAATTAACTATTGTTTCATATTTCATCATTTAATTAAGAAATGGGCTATATAAATGGGCTTTAAGGGAAATCGATTTACGCCTTACAAGGTATAATAGAATCTTTTGCATTTGATTGGTTAATCTATGGTAAGTATGATTGGTTAGATTATTGTTTTTAGCTTACTTCAATGATACATATGACAATGTCTCTCGTTTTTTTATGACTAGGATCACATAAATGACAGTAGATGGAGGTGAATATTGGTTGAAATTTTTTTATTGGACCCAAAATGGAGTAGAGATCGAAGAAGAGCCTGAGTCCAGAACTGAATACTCCATATTTCTGATAGTTCCAATTGCAATCGACAAGGTCCAGAGTTGTTGGCAAAATCTGAAATTCCATATAATCCAAAATTCCCTTTTCACAGAATAGACAGAGAGGAGAATTATTGATTAGTATTCTGACACAGCTAATATGAAACTTGAGGCTGGCGTGATTTTTAGAGTTTGATTTGACTTCATAGTTTATTTGATTGATGAAATGGGTCAGTAGTTTCGTAAAAACAGACAGGAAATCTCGATCATGTGTCGTCGTTTCGCAGACAAATGGATTTGCCATGGAAATTGTATGGTTCGAATTAAAATGCATGAAATGATTTGTTAACAGCTGATAAAGATATTTACAAATTGTACTACAGTATTTGGTCTTGTTAAAATTGGGTATTAATCCGATGATAGCCTCGAAAATGTCGACAACACTTTTATGGGACAAGAGACCAATATTGGTCTTGTGCACGTGGACGAGAATTTCAACTGTCTTGTAATCAAGCTCGTTCGTCTTTGATGTTTTCGTTAGTAGAAGAATAAATAAATCTATAGGAATCCATTCTTTGAAAGAAGTAGGCTGGTGAATTTTGTCAAAATACTGAGCTGTTAAAAACTCCTGGAAAAGTCATGTTTAATCTTTAAATTACTTGAAAAAAAGGTAAAATATCCATGATAACATCAATAGATTCTTCTGAGAAAATCTTTGTGAATGGAACTAGTAAAACATCTAAATTATCTTGTATATTGTCAAGAGATCTCAAGACATCTAAGCAAGCTCCATTACTAGCTAAAGCATTATTATCATTTAAGATTTTTATAATGCTTTTGAAAATGCCAAAAGCTGTCAGATAGTCATCTTCATCATCGGCTTTTGTATCCATTCTAATATTGGTAATATGTAAATTTTACAGTCATTAATTAAATTAAAACTGTTAAATGGGCTCATTAAAATAATCAATGGATATCATTTGATTGTTTCACTCTGCCTACTACTTTGATTCGTGATGGAAGGAGAAGATCATTTGGTCAAATTACGTAACCAAATTGGATACTACTTCTCCGATCTGAATTTGAAGACAGATAAATTCATGATGAGTCACATGGAGTCAAATCCTGAAAAGTCTTTCCCACTATCAATCCTGAAAAACTTTGAAAAGGTTAAAAAATTGACTACAAATGTTGATGATATTATCGCAGCTATTCAGAATTCTCCGAATCTCATTTTATCTGAGGATAAAACTACTGTCAGAAGAAAGAACCCGTATAAGGGACCTTTAATAGGGCCAAACAACTCAAATCAACAGAAAAAACCCAGGAATAGTAATAACAACTATCCAGCTAATAAGCCTATCCAAGATTCAGAAAAGTTTATCTACTCTGTTCTCGTTTCGAATGCTGGGCATGAAGATGCTGAAATCAAGGCTTTATGCGAAAAGTTTAAAACTACAAAAGTTTTCCCAAAAACACTCAAGAAGCCATACCAAAGATATACTCTCAAATTCCCACAATTAACTCAAGATAATTGCCTAGTTGTACACTGTGAAACTAGCAATAATGCGAAAAAATTCATTTCAGATGTTAAGGCAAAAAGGAAGGATGTCTTTATTTCTGTTTTGGGAGAACCAATTCGGGAGAGTCGCTTTGTGTTCTCTCTAGAAGAGACAATGAAGTTGACACGAGAGCCTAGACTCCCCAAATCTGAAGAGGACGTAGGTTTCAGTCCAGACTGGTCTACCAAATTGCATTCAATCCTTCTTCTCAAAGATAATATTTTAATAGATGTTCAGTAACAACAAAGATGTGCACACTCCAACACTGTTATAAAGGGGCTAGTATTTATCTTATCTCAAGAAAAAGTTGAATAAAAGAATATTTTCCTAAGATTTTTCTTTAGTTGCTCTGATACGTGAGTGTTGAAAGAGAAAAGACTCTTGGCTTAGATATTATAATTTCTTATTATTAAAAATATATTCATCTAAAATAATTACGTGTTAGCAAAGCATTCGATAGGTTTTCTTCCCGTTATTATTCAATATATTGGTTAATTTGTTTACATGGCACGACAAAACACAATGGGTAGTAGGAAATAAAAAGAAGAAATGCTTAATTTAATATAGTACAATGATTATTATTATTGTATGGGGATAGATTCTTTTAATGAAAATAATAATAGGGAAATATGTGTAATTTTATTGTAAGATCTGTGTGCGCGCGTGTGTATGTGTGAGGAAACAACATTGATAGCACACAAATGATAATAAGTAATGAGAAAAACAACTGCTACAATAAGAAAAACAGAAGATTACTGATTTGATTTTAGACAATTTTCATGTTAATATATATGTATAAATAGCTTATTTGTATGGGTAAATAAAAATAAGGTATTACTGGTGGTCATAGTGTGGTGTAGAGTGTATGGAGATGGATTAAAAAGAGGACTATGAATTGGATCTAGTAATCTTCATCGTCTTCGTTAACATCTTCCATTTCCCCGACATCATCATCCTCTTCGGGTAAATGGTCGTCATTGCCATGGCCAATGTTGCGAGGAGCACTTGAGAGGCGAACTTGATAGCCAGGTCTCTTGATGCCCATTTGTTCAGGGGATTGTCCCACAACGGAACCTTTGAGATTATGTAATTCCTCAGTATCCTCGAGGCTCTCATTTAGTTTCATATCTTCACCACCTTCCATCATCATTTTTTCTTCGTCCATAGCGACAGTATTGCCCAAGTTTGATTGACTATTGGAGAGTAAAGAAGTGACAGATCTTTGATGGGTCCTACCACCTGGCAGAGCAGAGTTAACAACAGAACCAGAGACTGTATAGCCACGAGAGGCAGCTGTACGAGCATAGTGCTGGGTATCACCAGGAATGAATTCATTGCCTGATGAAGAGAGAGCTCTGTGTTGAAAATGTATCTGTTTAACACTTTCAGACGCAGTGACAGCAGCAGCAGCATGGCCAATTGCGGCACCCGAGCCAGCTTCACCTTCACCCTGTCCTTGCTCATTTAATCTGGCTTCGACAAAGAGTCTACGTTGTTGGTGGAGAGCCTCAAAGTTTGGAACAATAGCCTGACGACGAGCATTTATGGCCTCAACGTAAAAACGCATTGATGGTGGAACCAGTTCGAGGCATTGGTTAAACTCCTCTTGTTGACATTGCGTAGTGCCAAGGCGGAGGGTTAGACCCATACGTTTTAGGATGTCGATATCATCTCGAATTTCAAAGGCTTGATCAAATGTATAGGTGTACTGAAGTCTGAAAGGGTAATTAATAAATTATACTTATTATACTTATAAAAAAGGCATTGGAAATTGGATAAGGAAATAATTATTTCACGTAAACGGATAAATTTTAAGAATCGACTTACTTGTCTTCTGAGATGTTGGCATCGACCAGGGTCCTCTTGTTGGTAGTGATGATGAGGAAGGGAAGAGATATTTTGTCGTTACTGAGATATTCATCGATATTCTTGTACATTGAGAGGACTTTGGCTTTTTGAGTGTTGGCCTTATTCTTGTTCTTATAGCGTTCATTGAGTTTATTGCGAACAATGAGATTTTTAAAGGCAATCAGTTGCAAGATTAGATCCTGAATGTCATTGGTCTTGTTGCGAAGGGCAATTTTTCGTTTCTCGCGTTCCTCTTCTAAACGTCGACATTCTTCAATCATGTTAACAGGAAGACCGACCCAATGGATTTCTTTCTTCTCCTTTTGCAAGACATTGAGAGCCATGAGAACGTTGAGAGCATCGTAGACGCGTCTTCTGATATTCTTTTGAATGTAGTGGAGCTGTTCAGAAGGAATCATGGGATGTTCAGCAGCATACTCGTGGACTAATTCATCGGCAACTTCACTGTATGAAGTGACTCCCTTCTCTTTAACCTTGTTACAAACACAACGAGCATATCTTCGGAGACCGTTGGTCTTTAGTGGGGTGTTCATGTTCATCTCTAAATCGTTATAATCATCCTTTCCTGGGGGACTTAGTGGGGCAGCACCTCCGAGTTCAATGAATTGGCCGCTATTGTGCATATGCTGATGGCCACCGAGATCTAGCATAGAATCGGAATCATCCATTTTCGAAATGGACATTTTAGAAGAGTTGAATGATGCAAAAGAACTCATCGGAGAATTTTGTGAAGTCTTCATAGTCAGAATGCGGGTGTTTGGTGATTGAGGAGGATAGCTAATCAACTTAGGGCCACCGATTGATCCAATCATGGACTGATTCATGCCGGGGACTTTTATCGCCCTACTCAGCATGTTCATGGGAATTACAGCTGCTTTAATAGGTTTACCACCAGTACCTTGTCCTGGAACGGTGACTATTTTGACTGCCTTAAGAGGGGGACCACCAGCACCACTACTATTACGTTGGAGCATAATCACTTTCGGGCGTTTAAGAGGACTGAGAGTATTAGCCAAATCCATTTTGCCAGTTATTTTCATGTTGGGAGGAAGATTCTGAGACATGGAAGTTTGCTGTGGACCAGTATTTCCCAAGGTAACTTCTTCCTCTGCAACAGGGATATCGAACATTTCGTTTGATGCTGCGTTTGGAAACGAATCTGTTCTATAACTCATTCTAGAAACGGAGAAAAACAAATAAATAATAGACAGGTCGATAAATAGTTTGAGATTTGAATTTTCCAGAAGAATGAATACTTTCAAGTCTTCTTCTGGTGAAAAGTGATTAAATATGAAGACAGAAGACTGTTTTACAGACGTTTAGAGACAATTATTATAAATAATTTGGAATTTGGCTCACTTTTATTAGCGGAAATTTCGAAACCAAGAGCTTAGCTTGCGGATGTGCCAACACAATGAAGAATTTAAAACAAATCAAACAAATACTGAGTTATACATAACTAATATAAAAATAAGATAAATTATTTCTTAGAATATTTTTTTATATTTTTTATACCCTTGCTCGCTTTTCAAGAATTAGAAAACGTTTTAAAATTAAAATTAAAGATAATCCATATCGACAATCAAAACTTCTTTAATACTGAATGCAATCTTAATTTCTTCATCAAAATTTTTAACTAGTGTGTTTAATTCTTCTATATCTTCTTGAAAATTATTCGGAAACCTTATGTGCATGTGTGCCGTAAATAAACCCTTTGTTTCACAATTTGTTTGATCTCCAAAGAAATTTACATTGGTGGTTTTTATTATTTTGTAGTCAGGAAATATTTGAACAAACTAAAAGAAAATTTAAGAAAATTTATAGCTCACAAGCATTGTGATTAAACATTGTAGATCATATTCATTTCCCTCGGGAAATTTCAAAAATACACCCTTAATGGGTAGAATGACTTCTTCAAATGTCTCAATTTTCAGGGCATCCATTTCCTTAGTCCTTCGTAAATTAACTGGATAAGCAATGGGAAAATATCTTTTCCATGCATTCAACAAATCATGGTTTGAGTAGATTCTTGTAATCAAATCATCGTTAAGCTCTGAATTGTCCCCTAGTATTGTCACATTGGCTAAGAACTGATTTTGATGAGGAGTTGATTGCATATCCACACAGTAGACGCCGAAATCATCTTCTTCGTTTCTTTTTATAGGTTCACTCTCATCAATGAAGGAAAACAACTAAAATCGGGTTATTCATATAGGGTTCAAACCAAACGTACAAATTGCTTCAACATGGCCTCAAGACTTAGAGTTTTTCGTGTGAGCGGGGGAAGTTTTTC
The DNA here is from genome assembly GCA_012064415.1 of Gyrodactylus bullatarudis. Lineage (NCBI taxonomy): Eukaryota > Metazoa > Platyhelminthes > Monogenea > Gyrodactylidea > Gyrodactylidae > Gyrodactylus > Gyrodactylus bullatarudis. The sequence goes on from SSNU01000208.1 coordinate 804,650, forward strand.
AACAGCTTGGATATTTTCTATTCTAAATTCGATTAAATCTAAATTGGAAAGATATTCTCGTCTTTACCTACTTGACCAGCATTCAATAATGTCACAATCTGAGTCATCGGTTGTTGCACTCCTTTCACATATCATAACTCAGTTTATTTGTTGAGTTTTGAAATGTAAATTATCTCATAAATTTTCACCATTATATTCGTAGTAAGGAAAATCTCTGTGAAAAAATCATTTGTTTTTATTGATCATCATTTTATTAAAGTTTTTTTCTTATTATATGAATCTTCGATCAATTTTAATGCTATTCATAGTATTCATTTGCTACTTCTACTACTCTAAATTAACCTTATTATAAGATATTCTAAAAATCCATATTATAAGATTATAAATTTTTTTTTCAAAATGAATCCTATGTGCAGCCTGGATGTGGAATTAAATCTTAAAAATAGTTTCAATTTATTTTATTGTGAAAATAAAGAAATATTAATCATTAATAATTATAATAAATGAGTTTTCAAAATTTTGAAGTTAAAAATATTTCTGTATTTAGATAAAACAAAAAATTCATGAAATGTCATTGGGAACTTTTCTTAATTTAATCTAACATTTTGAAAATAAAACAAATTTTGTTTAACAAAATTTGTTAAGCAAAATAAATAGAATTAGATACCGATATATCGTGAATATTTACTGACAAACATGGCCAAACAAGTCTCTCAGGAATACTATATTGAAACAGTCAGAAGTTCAATGGAGCTCATGGATTTAAATGAAGAAGAAGCTATCAAGGATACTCTCGAGAGTTTTAAGCTTCAGGGAATCGATACTTCTAATTTGGATATAAACTGCCTTGACCCTAATGCTTCGAGGAATCTCGAAAATATGATTCAATCATTAAAGAATAAAGAAATCAAATATGACGATATTCCTACACTCATTGATTTATTAAGTAAAGAAGCATTCAAAGGTCTTCAACAACGAGTCAAACTAGGTTCAATGGAAATAATTCCAATTCTATTGAGAGATCTTTATGAGAATGTAAAATTCAGGGCCTCTATTATGGAATGTTGTTCCCTTATTGTCAATGGGAATCCAGATGTTGTAAAATCGGAGCTTATCACCAAAGTTTACAATGATTTCCTCAAAGAAATTTCATGCGATCCGATGAACTTGAATCAGGATTTAGTTTTGAACCAGTTAAAGTTCTTTTACAACGTCTGTTGTAAGCATGAGGACAACAGGAAGACTCTCTTCTCTCTTGGAGTCATGCAAAAGGTCTACGAATTACTTGCTAAGCAATTAAATTTATTCCCCAACAAGTCAGGAACGAATGCAGATCAAGAATTTCTATGTGACTCAGATGAAACAGAGAAAATTTCCAAAGCTTCCTTAGTCTCAACCGAGTGCTGTCGTGTACTGAGGGTTCTTGTGAAAGACGACGATGTTAGAGCTGAATTTGGCCAAGGTTGCATGAACGCCGTTAAATTTAGTGAATTAAATGACTTTTTCGAGAAGACTATCGAATTCTTGACGTTGAAAAAGTTCAAGTTAACTGTCGTCGTTCAGTTGATTTACACCTTAAACTTTACAGTTGTTAGGGAAGAGTCCTGTCAGAGAATCCTCAAGGTTTCCGGGTTGGAGTTGATACTCGGGTTATTTTCCCATAATCCTGACAAGGTTACCCTTATAAATGCTCTGATCGATTTTATGAATGTCCTCTCACACTCGGATGAGGTACGCGAGAAGATGAGTAAAATAACCATTAACAAGCAACAGAATATTCTCAGCGTACTCTTCAACCTGGCCGAAGAGTCCCTCAACAATGGGATACTGGTTAGATCGATAATGCTGTTATTCTCTAATGTCACCTTGAGGCAAACTGAAAATGGCAAGAGCCTCATCCTGATGGGCCTGCCACAGTTGACATCAATGGTATGTTGAATGAATGTAAATTTAAGCCTGTCAACTTTAATTATCTTCCCTCTCATACTTCAGATCTTCAACAAGTACAAGCAGTCAAATCCAGGAATGATGCGTGCTGTTTGCTTAACTATACGAAATAGCATTGATAAGAATCGCCATCTAGCTCCACTATTTGTGCCCAAGAGTTCCATAGTTAATCCACGTGATGTCCACTACATTGATGCCTGTGAAGATGAAGTGAGAGACCTGGAGATTGAAAGACACTTGAACGACCTTATCAAGACCAATTATTGCTCAGATGAAGCCAAGAGTGCTGCCCGAGATTTGGGCTTAAAGGTGGACCTTAAAAATGCTTACATTGATAAATGATCGAATTTTAAAAATTACTTTATTTAAATTACTGAATAAATACTCAAAGTGTTTTTATTCATCTTTGATCTACAATTCTCAGTAATGAGAACCAAAACCCCCTCCACCTGGCGTGCGTATTTCAATAGAGTCCTTAAAAATGGCAAAGTTAACATTTTACATGCAACTCAAGATCAAGGTTATCACTCACTCCTGGGTTAACATCTTGTTGACTGATTCCGCCAATTTTTAGGTAATCCCCTGTTTTGCCATTAATCAAGTAATTTTCACCCCTCTGGCCACATTCACCCCCTGTAAAAGAGATGGGAAAAATTGGTCTCGAGAATGCATTACACAGTATCAAGAATATAAAGAGAAATACTGTAGTAATTTTATCAATCAAAATGTAAGTACAAATCTAGGCCAGGAGTAATCCTCTGTGAAAATGTTTCAATAAAATAATCAATGCCACTATATAGAAAATATTAATTATCTCTTGAAAATACTTTCAAAGGACTTGTCATTTATTTATAGAAAATTCATTCATTCTTACCATAAAGTCCATAAGGGGGAACTACTCGACGTTGTGTTAGCAAACAAACAGTCATTGGCTTTCTGAATTTGATGCGGCGAACAACTCCACGACCACCATTCCATCTTCCCAGACCATTCCCGCATAACCTGAATGGGTCGTAGTGAATGGCTGTTTCAAAGTTGCTTTTTCGCAAGCTAAACTCCTCCACAATAACATGATGGCGACTTTCCAGTATTTCAACATCAGTTATTCTTGTATTTGTCATATGGACATGAACACCATCCTCTCCGTTCCATCCAGGCCCCTTAATTATTGAGAATGCATCAGTGAACTCAAGCTTAAAGGCTAATCTATCACCCAGCTTGAATACAAAATGTACTCTTGAGTTTTCGAGTTATTGAGTAAAAACTGGAAATCCGACTTGCAAGGGGTTGCCTTTCAATACAAAAGAAGATGAACAAGGTAGAAAAACAAAAATGAGATCATCTTGTTCAGTGTCAATTTATTAACAAAAGAGTAGAAAGAAAATTTTCCTTAAATCTTCTAATAGTTACTGAGCTCTGGACACTTCAAGGTCTATGCAGAAGTGAATAATAAAATTTTTTCCTATCATCATTATGGTTATAATGTATTCATTAATATTCTTGACAGAGAAGATTCTTTCTCAGAAATCTTGCCGAGAAGTTTATTTTTCAATCAAAAATAATGTTCGAATTTCCTAGAAGCGACAAAAAACTGCTTTGAGATGTTCACTTTGTCCAAGAGAAAACGATAGGAAAACAACCCGAACATTTACCAAGTGAGTGTACTAATGTTTGTAAAGACCATTCATTAATGATATACAAAAAATGTTAAATAAATTTTATATAATTAGTCAAATATTCTCATTTTATTTGATATTTCGTATTTTTAAGTAAGATTAGTAAACTTAATTCTTGGTTACTCCAGGGTTAAGTTAGATATAATTTATTTTTGCACTCACAGCTCCACCCCCTCCACAAATCGTTTCATAGTATCCTCCAAGCTTCTCATTTCCAAAAGTTAAATTGTTCATGCAACCGTTGGAGGCTGCTACAACTCCAAATGCTCCAAGAATGACATCTACAATTCTCTGTGAAGTCATGACGTTACCGCCGACCACGGCAAGACCTTCTTTTGGAGAGATTATTGAGTTCTTTGGAATTATCACCTATAATTATACATCGTTATTAATTGATTATTATATGAGACAAGATTTTGGATTCATTAAATGTTTCTATATTTATCAGAGTTTTTCATTCAGTGAAAAAAATACCTTTGAATAACTACAACTTAAAAAATTTGAGACGAGTAATGACATAAACGCATCGATACATCAATAGGAAGAAAGCTAGATTCAGCATCTGGTTTGCTCAGGAAACTTGAACATTTCTATATTCCTACAAAAACCTTCTACAAAAGGCAGAAATGTATCCTTTCATGGCTGAGAAGAATAACAACAGCATCCCTATTCAGTAAAAGAGCTCCTACCTCCCATTCGAGATACAATCTCAGACAAGGAAGTGGCTTTTCAATTTTGCTGTACACCATCCTCCTCTTAAGAGCCAGATTCCAGATTGACTTGAGTAAGTAATTATGAGAATCTGGTATAAATTGAAGGAGATAAATGTATATCTGCAAAAGTTTCATGTTTTTGAATAATTTAACTTCACTACTAAAACTTTTGAATGCTAATGAATGGGGCAGCACCTATACCTAAAAAGGTTAACTAGAATTATTTCGTTCTAGTTACAGCACAAGATAGGAGAATTCTGAGCACAGATTCGGAATCAGAATGAGAATTACTAATTTTGTTAAGAAGACTCACTGTAATTGGATTCATACAGCCTTGATTGAGGGGTATATCACGTTCAACTAGTAATCTGAGACAATAAATAATACAGGAGGAGAGAACTGCCACGGGTGAATTATAATTGGCCATGACATTATGAGAGGTACCGGTAAAGTCGAATACTGCTTCTCCATCATGTGTGTTGATTTTAATCTCTAGACAAATTGTTGAACCGTCGTCAAGGTAATCTTTGAATGTCAACACCTTTTCCTCGCTACTCAGCCCAGCTTCATTGATTTCTCCTTCAAGAATTTTTTTCCTAATTTAAAAAATATCATGTAATCCTTTTTTGACATGTCTTTTATAGACTTTTCTATAGCCAAGCTCAGTAAATGAATAAAGATGAGACTCCAATATATAAATGGACTATAGATCCAATTTATAAGAGAAAGTTTAGATATTAACCCTATCGAGATTGAATTTTTGTCGGATTTTTCTTTAATTTCCACAATTTATTGGCTCATTTCATCGGGGAACTCAAACATTTTCATTTTACTGACTTTCCAGATAAAAATATTGGGGTTTTTGGTTTTTAAAAATATTAAATTATTCTTTCCATGTCAATAAGGTTTATATTCAATCCAATAAAAACTAAATTTGAATCATCAATGATGATTCATCATTCTGTCAAAGTTTAGACATCTCTTTGAGACTTTTAGCCTAAATTATACTATGTGATACTCTGGTAAGACCTGCGTAATAACTGAGAATAATCGCCCTAAATATAGGGTGAACCTTTTTTTAAGACCAGTTATTGGACATGGATCGGCAATTTGGAATCCAGAGGCCAATTATTACTCGAGAAGAATACAACGTACATTCAGACGATTCAGGGGAAATATGGCGCCTGAAATCCAAAAATTAATAAGACATAAGAACCAATCCTTGAATATAAGAAGAGATTTCCAAAGTTTGATGCTGATACATCGCTACAAAAAGATGAATACAAACCAACTCGTCTGAATTTACGCGAAGGAAACATTTTCTATAAACTTGCCATAAATAAAAGAATAATTATATATTATAATAGATTACCAAATACGATTAAAAGACTGAAAATAAAAGATTTTAGAAATTTATACTCGATGAAAATTTGTGACTTAAATGCTAACACATGTATTGTTAAATAAACATTTTTCTATTCTATACTATTCTATTCCTACAAAAGGGTTAAGATCTTTAGGGGGAGGGAGAATTACCGATATTCCTCTAAACTAGTGAATGCTTTATCATTGACAATGTCTGAGTTTATGGAGACTAATGCTAATGTCTTGAGAGCATCTCTGACTGCCAGCTCAGCATTCTCCTTAATGAATTCCATATATCTGAGGACCACATCGAGGGAATACTCTTCGATAAAATTAAAGACCAACATTGACCCACGATGGTTGGCCGCAATCTGAGCCTTCAAATCATTCAGATTGTCCTGAAGATTTCTCGTTCCGGAGCAATTCGGATATTTTCCCGGTTCATTCAGCATTTCAACTAGACTAGCCTCTTGGAATATTCCATGTTTAACGAGTTGAAAAGACTTGAAGACAGCTCCCTCTTCCCAGAGGTACTTGGAGAAGGACGGCATAGAACCGGGAGTAAGACCACCAATATCCGCATGATGACCCCGGTTGGCGACAAAGAAAATAACGCGTTCATTTTTGTCATCAAAGATCTAAATAAATCATTATTAGCTTTCTCTGGTATTAACCTTTAAAGTTACTAATCATACCTTTAACTATAGTTAAAGATAGCTATTAATTAACTATTTTTATCAGGGTAATCTAAATGTTTTTTATATTCTAATCTTAATTTTAATGTTCTTTCAAGTGATGAATTATATTATCAGAGTTATTACTCTAATAATTCTGATTACTATAACAATCACTATAATTTTTATAATCCTTATTCTTTAAGAAATACTACACCTTTCTCTCCTTTTTCTTTTTCTACAGATAGACCAATACAAGCCAGAAGACAACATAGTCAGGCAGGAAGCGAACAACGTTATAATCAATCTTGAGTTGAATGTTTTTTTTGACTCTCTAATGGAGATTTCTAACATCATTAGGTGTGAAAAGACAATCTTTATCGAGTTAGATTCATATGGATATAGTAAAAACCAGGGACCACACTTTGCTAATAGGTTAAATCATTATTTTCTAATAGAATCAAAATTAAAATATCAAGGCTAATTTCATGGTAGAATTCAAACTTACTGGTGTTATAACAGTGAGATCAGGCAGATGGCTACCTCCGAATTCCGGGTAATTACACAGGATTACCTCACCAGGCTCAAATTTGCCTCGAATTTTTATCTAAAAATCCCATAATGAAACCATCCTACTTGACATTCAACAGCCTTTTGCATAGCCCCCAAATGTACTGGTATATGAGGAGCATTGGCAACAAGACCTCCGTCGGCACTAAAAAGGGCACAAGAAAAGTCCAAGCGTTCCTTAATATTTGTCGATATGGAAGTATTCTTCAAGACACTAGAGGAAAAATAAGGAGTTAAATACTATGTATTTACAATCCCATTTGTTCTGCAATTGACATGAACCTATTTGAAAATATACTCAAATGAATCGGGTCAACTGTCGTTTGCTTAACGACCTGAGCTGATCTCTGATCATCTTGACAAATGTCCAACAGAATATTTCCCCTATTGGTAATCGTAGCAAAACAGTTTGGCTCAACAAGTACTGTCCTATAAGAAAAGAAAAGATACAAAAAGTTAGTGAAAACTAATTCTTAGAGTCTCACGTATTAGAATCGAAGAGTATTGCCGGGCCAGTAATCTTAGTCCCACAACTGGTATCCTCCAGTCTGTATATGCAAGTCTCCAAGAACCCATCCCTGAAGTAAACTTGACTCTTCTAAATAAAGAATAAGAAACAAGACTGGTGGGTTACCTTTATGGGCTGGACTGAATCTTTGGCAAAAGATGTTGCATCAAGGGTGGTTGTCTTTTGAATTTCATTGGCGACACTGCTAACTCGTATACCCCTGATCCTGACATCTTCAACAATGATTTGACGATTTTCAATAACAAAGCCCATTTCTTTCTTGTACTTCTCCTTGAGGGTGTCAGCATAGGATCCACCCCAAATCTCATCAAACTCTTGCATGTTCATTTGACCTGGGCCATACTTCCTGGTGCGTTCCATATAGACATGATAGTCTTTGTTGTCCTCTGATAGGTTATAGTTTGATGGACAAGACACCTTGTAGTCTGTAGACTGATATCGTAGGTTCAAGAATACATCCATTTTGATTGTTTCTCTAAAAAATACAAAGATCAAGGGTTTAATCTTACTTGTTGGGTGAGGATTTCTCCAAATGCTCAAAGCACTCTTGACACCGTTGAATGAGTTGTTCGTGTAAAAGATGTAAATTATCAAGGGATAATGTCTGGCCAAAATAACTTTGTCGTTCGTAGACAATATCAGACAGGGCTAATCCATAAGCAGACAGAATACTCGAATGTCTGTGAATGATAACTTTGGAAATGTTCAATTTTCTTGCAATTGAACAGGCATGCTGACCACCAGCTCCGCCGAAACAGATCAGATAATGTTTTGATGTATCATAACCCCTGGCCTCAGTAATAATACGAATTTGACGACACATTATCTCATTGGCCACTTCAAGAAAACCAAAGGCAACCTGGTGAAGGGACATTGGCTCAGTACCGAGTTGTCTTTGATTCCAATCATTAATCTACATTTGTTAATTAAAACATCATTAATATTTTGTATTATTTTTACAATGAGACAAATTATCATTATTGTGTCGAAATATAACAGCCGGTTTCGAAATTCATTCAGTCCAAAGGAATAATTTGAACGATAATAATATTACCGAACTTCATCAAGAATATTTTCGTTTAGATTCAAACGGAAAAGAAATAATTCATTTAAAAAGACAAGGTCCTTTTTCATAGGAACAGCTCTAAAAGCATTTAAGTAAGTGAGTTCGAATACTATTCGTATCCTTGAAATGTTTATCGATTACAGATAAACATTTTATTCTTCAAACTGGGTCAATTGCGAATATCGGTAATGAAATCAAAATAAAAAATGCAAAAAATTACATTAACCGTAGGTAGTCTTTTTTGGTATGTGCCAGAAATTATTGAACATTATCGTATTAATACAATAGAATGATAATAGAAATTTCTAAAATACGAAACATACAGAATCAGTTAAATCTTGCATTCTATCCAAGGTGTCCTGTATGAAGAGAGACTCATTTTGTTTCGGTCCAAATATTGAGGGAAAATAGTCGGGTAGAATACGACCCAAAGCTAAATTAGCATCAGTTATTGCCAGGTTGTCTATTGTATTCTTACGTCCGTAACAGACAGGTCCAGGATCTGATCCAACAGATTCTGGTCCCACATGGAACATGCCAGAGACATAGGTAAGCCTTGAACCTCCGCCAGCAGCAACTGTTGAAATATTCAACTGGGGTGATGTCAACTCAATTCCAGAAATATTTGTCTCGAAAACGTGCTCTAATTGGTTTCCGAATCGGCATACATCTGTTGATGTGCCTCCCATGTCGAATCCAATCAATGGTAGTCCCTTTTCAGATAACTCATTGAATGTCTTGTACAGGGCCATGACACCACCTGCCGGACCGGAGAGGATTGCCCTGCTTCCAATGAAATTCTCCACAGCACAGAGGCCACCGTCTGACTGCATGAACAAGATTTTCTTTTTAATCTCCTCGAAATTGTCGAAACCTTCTGTGAAATTATTTATGTAATCAACAATGCAAGGGGTCAGATAGGCATCTGCGACACAATTGAATGATCTTGAGACAAACTTTATATTCGGCATGACTTTTGATGAGAGGGAAATGTTCTTGAAGCCTATATCATGAGCAATTTCGGCGATGATCTTCTCGTGATGAGAAAAAACATAAGAGTTTATTAGGCAGATGGCCAGAGAGCGATACCCGGAATCGAAGGCTTTCTGTAGGTCTTTTCGAATGACTCCTTTATCTGGAGATTTAAGGCATTTTACTTTTTGACCGTTTGGACATGTAATATCAGGCAGATCTGCAAAGAGTTCATCGTCTGCCTCATTTGCTAGAATCACTCTTTCGTCAACTTCTATAACAGTTTTATAAATGACCGAAGCTTTCTTAGATTTCTGAAATTCTATAAAAAGTATAAATTTACAATATCGAAAATATTTGGCCTAGATTGATTTCCAATTTTAAGAGAATCTCCAAAATTTTTAGTCACCAAAAAGACACAATCGTATCCTTTTCTTTCTAGCAAGGCATTAGTAGCTATTGTTGTGCCCATTCTTATCTCCTCAATTAGCTCAGCAGGAACAACTTGAAGATTTTCCTTTCCCAAGTGCTAAAAAGTTATAAAGATTGAGTTTACCTGCCCGATGACTCTTCTTATCGCTTCAAATGGAGCATTCTTATAACAGGCATCATTAACAGATAAAATCTTTAGTGTTTTTGTTGATTGATCTGGAAATTTAACAAACACATCGGTGAAAGTACCACCTCTATCAATGGAAAAGAAGAATTTTCCCATGCTTTTTTCTTTACTCGCGTATATTATATTTGAATTACCAGATTTCTGTTTGGTCAAACAGAAGTTTAAATTTTGCTTGTTTATCATTTATCCGACATTTCAAAAAAAAATTTTATGTTAGAAATCTAAAAATGGAGCCATATGATTCAATACTCGATAAATCAATGAATCAGGACTTTCAACCTAGTAACAGTGATCTCGAGAAGCTTTCTTCTATGAAAATTAATCGTATGGAAGAAACCAATCGCTGGCATCAAAGCCAATACATGGCTGATTCAGGAATACACTCGTTAGCTTCATCGAACACCCCAAGTGTTGTATCGAAATCTCAACCCCACGAAGAAGTAAAGTTTGATGATTCAGATAGCGGATGGAAAAGTAGTTATGAACCGATTCTCATTCAGCCAACTTCGGATTCAAGTCCTGCTCCAATGAGTACGGACAGTAATAATGCCCATATCAATGATAAAAATTCTTCTTCTGATCAAAAAGAAAATAAACTACCCGAATTGGATACTGATGAAGCTGTCAATGCTATTCCAGACTTGGTGAAATTAATTAAAGACGAAGATGACACTATTGTCCTACACCAAGCTGCTATGATGGTCTTTCAGCTGAGTAAATCTGAGGCAATCGAATCGTTAATTGAGTCTGACGAAATGATACAAGTTATCATCTCTGCCCTAAACAGAACTGAGGATCTGGAGACGATTCGTTTCCTTGCTGGAACTCTGTACAATATTTCTCAAACTCAAAAAGGTCTCCGTCTCATCTTCTTAGTGAATTGTATACCTTGCCTGGTTAGACTATTGAGTAGTCCTGTTGAATCTGTATTATTCTATTCAATAACCACTCTCCACAATTTATTATTGCATCAAGAAGGTGCAAAGGACCAGATAAGACAAGCAAATTGTCTCGCCAAGATGACCTCGTTACTAGCAAAGAACAACGTCAAATTCCTCACTATTTGTACTGACTGCTTACGCATCCTAGCCTACGGCAATCAAGAGAGCAAAGTGGCTATCCTAAGTAGTGGTGGTCCTGGAGAACTGATTAGAATACTACGTTCTTACTCCTATGAGAAGCTCCTATGGACAACTGCTAGACTCTTAAAGGTACTCAGTGTGTGTAACTCAAATAAACCGGCTATAATTGAGGCTGGTGGCCTAGAAGTCCTCAGTAGACATCTCCATCATAACAGCCAACGACTGGCAATTAATTGTCTTTGGACTATTCGTAATATTAGTGATACAGCAGCCAAAGTCAAAAATATAAATCTCCAGCCCCTGTTGTTATCACTTGTTCAATTATTATCCGCTGGTAGTTCTAATTCACAAATCTATAATTCCTCCTCGGTTGATGCGTCTGTTGTCGCCTGTACAGCTGGAATAATATCCAATTTAACCTGTAATAATTGTACGAATAAATTTATGGTCTATCGTGTAAGTTCCAGTTGGAATAAATCATTGCACTTGTATTTAACTTTATTTCTCCTCCTTTTCAGTTTGGATGCATCAAGGGAATCCTCATAGCCATGGCCAATGGCTTAAATCGTGAGGACATTCTGGAGCCATGTGTTTGTGCCCTTCGTCATTTGACAAGTCGCCATGAAGATGAAGAAAGAGCTCGAATTTCTGTTGTACGCGAATTCAATGGTCTTCCACTTATCGCCCGAGTCCTTTATTCTGTAAGTATTGGATAGTTTTTACCATTTGAAATGGTATGAATGCGAGAAAAGATAAATGTCAAAATGAGTGTAATGCGTAGTCTCGTATGCTTGAAACAAGGGGGAGAAGATCCCATTACGTTAAGTATGCACTAATTAATTTTTACCCAGAATTAATGAGATTATCAATTCTCATAATAAGAAAAAATGATAATCAACATGATATTTATGGTTATTTAATTATTATAATTAAACTTCGTGTTACATTTGATTCGGAGATGTGCAAATTCCCTCTCTTAGTCATTTCTGGTAGAGTTTTAATAATATGCAAATATGCTTCTGCTTCTTCCGTAGAGGAAATGTATCTTTAGCGAGAAACATGATGGTTCATCCTCCTCATAAATACATCTCTCTACGTTTTTTCCTTTATCAAGAGAAGAGAGAGAAAGTTTTAGATTTGGATAAAACCAATATGGAATAGGTAACGATGATACAATTACAATATCACTCGCTTTTTCTTATATAGGCATACTTGATAGTAGAAGTAGTAGTAGTAGTAATATTGTGATGAATGAATTATAATTCATTCAACCGACACTATAACATGCATTTTTTTTCTCTATTTCACGTCCATACTTCCATCTTTTTTATTTTTTTTCTACGCGAAACAAACTAACCCAGAACCATATGAGAAATTAGAGAATATTTTCCAAATAATCAATGAATAATAGATATATACAAATGTAATTCATATACATATAATTTGTATTACAAAAAATGTAAATTCGAAAAAATAATTATAATCAAGACTCATTCAAATTCCCAAAACCAACACATTGTTAGGCTAGGCCTGGTTTAGAGAGTTGTCCTCACTCTTTTGATTGATAAATAAATAACTAATTTATTCATACCTATTATTGTACATTATAAAGGCAACAGCTGGTGTATGCCCTGATCTTGGCCTTGAGTGCAACGGGAACACATTGCCAATACCAAGCTGGTCATTAGTCAAGGCATTGGTAGGGCTCTTGAGAAATCTATCAATTAACCTTGACAATCATGGAGCCCTCAGAGAGCATGGCCTAGTGACTGGACTCATCCTCCTTCTGTATGCTACTCTTTTCACAATTAACAAGGTGAGTGATTCCATGAATTTCAAAGAATTTATCTTTTTATATTTCCTAACCCTAACCTAAATATTGAAATATGTAATATGAATAATGTATACAGTAACGAAAAGAAATCCATTGATTACACAAGAGAATAAAGAATATAAAACTCCTTACATGCTATATAATAATCAATCAAGTTATCCTTTTTGGAGTTAGTCATTCATTCCACTTTTTTCCTCCTTCTTTCTTCCATGCAACAAAAATTCATTATTCATTATTACACATATAATAGTAAATAGTATGTAGTAAATGCTTTTAGAAAATGTCTGATAAATTGACTCTTTGTAACTACAAATTCTCCATAGAATACAAGTATTATCTAAAGATATCTTATTGATTCTTTCCTCTATATCCTCTAATTTTAAAGAAATTAAATTCATCAACACTCCTTGTTATACAACTTCCATTCTATGGGGAAATCAAAATAGTAAAAGTTAAAGAATATAAGAATCATGAATGAAAATAAGAATATAATGTAAGCTCAGCTTAAACACCAAAACAAATCTTCAATAAATAGCAACTGTGAAGAGGAATAGCTAACATAGTTGAAAAGCCAAGGTAGTTGAGGGTTAGGGTTAGGAATACAATTCTTTTGAACACATAAGATTGGTTTATATGAATTTATGAAGAATTTCTCCTTCACCCAAACGTCTGTACTGTCATCCCCTGGGTTCTTGGTATAAAATAGAAAAATTAGATATCAAAGCAGCATGGTTTCCATTTTCAAGATGTCTGGTCACTGCAGTATCTTTATTGAGATGATCATGAAATCTAGTTGAAAGACCTACATACGAAGCACCATAGTAACATTGAAATTTGTAGATTTATAGAGTCTATTTATTTCAAACAAATATGGAGTTGTTGAGATTAATTACTGCGATTGTTATCTTTTTCCTGATTTTTAGGTGTTAAAAAATAGAGATTTTTCAGTGAAACAACTTTACAGAAACAATAATTTTTGAATGGTTTTTTACGCTTTTGATACTTCAAGGACTACTGTTTCTTAACTGAGGTAGATTTCTTTCCTACGAGGTGCTTAAATAGGCATAAAATTGAGTTCAAGTCAAGGAATTTCGAAATAAATAGGTAAATTTTCAACTTTGACTTTAAATAGCTCAAAACTAGAAGAGTCAAGGGAAACTTTCCTTCTACACTTTTGTTGAGAATTTATTCCCTGAACAAGATGATGTCATTTCTGTCTTTCTATCTCATTCATTCTTTTCTCTATTGAAAGGCAAAGCACTGTGAGTCGGGTTTTCAGTTTTTATCGAATAACTCGAAAATTTTATTGTAGAATTTTTCAAGAAGCTCATATCTAAAATAACTGAAAAATTCTCTTCAAAAGTGGAAACTAAATTGAATGACATATAATGGCAAAGCATTTTCGATACATGCTTCAATACAAAATAATGCTTAGAATTTAATATTTCTATCAGGAAAGTTGGCACAATAATGAAGCTAAAAATTTCACCCTACCCTCGTAGTTATTAATCTTTTTGATTTTCATTTCTCTTTTGTTGATCTTTAAAAGGGATAGTTTATAGCTTTTACGAACACTTTTCTATTTGATGTTTCTAATAGATTCTTTATGCTCCGTTTTTGAGCTGTACTAAACTTAAGAACTTTGATCTTCTCTAATTTTTCCCGGATTTTTTCAGGGGTTTAATCAGAATTTTTTGAGTATTAATTTGACGTGAAAATCTGGTCTAAAAAGATCATAGTGTATCAAAATAATTCAATATTTATCATTTCTCGTAGTGAAATTCATTGAAAATTTGACATCTCCATCTGAAATTATGCATATCTAAATAAAATTAAAAACATTAGGTTCTATAGGAGTTTTGTTTCTTCTCATATTTTCTATCAAATGAACGCATAAACTCGAGTTTTAAAAAAAATTATGTCTCACCCTAATAGTATGCTTCTCAAAAATCTGATAAATTGACTCTTCAAGAATTGTAATTTCCAATCTCCAATTTGTAATACAATACTATAATTTTATTGATTCTTTCCTATACTTTATGAGCGTAAGGATACAACTTTTCCTAGTTCTCACTCCACCTCCTTGTCTTGTCAATATGAGAGATATTTACTAGCGCTGAGAATTTGATTCTGATTCTGAATGATTAATTAACTTTTCTTGTCTGTAATGCATTCTCTTCTCTTCTTGAGTACTTTTTTTCTTACATGGGTGGAGTTTTTCTACTTCATCTCTCTACTCTCTGCTGCACTATTGATTCTGTTATGTGGATTCGAATGGTGAGAAATTAGAAAATCCTTTCATTATAATTATTAATTTGGTGTCGCGTGTGACTGAATACTGAAAATAAGCATCATGCAAAACGAAAAATATCCATTGTCTAAATCAATTACAATTGTAAATAAGTCATTCATTCAATAAATTTGTGTTTGTTTACAACTCATTCAAGTCTATAAATCGGTAAAAAATGATTTAGATAGAGGGATTGTCGAATTGGGTCAAATAAATAAACAATAAACTCCTTAATGCCTTAGAATGTTTATTTTTTCTCAGGTCTCAAAGAAAATCATCTCTTCCACGCCGCAGACAGCCCAGCCTACTATCATACAAAGTGTCCGACTAGAAGAAATTATTGAAGGTGTCTGTGGAGCTTTGTACATGTTGATGAGGGAACCTTTGAATCGAGTCCACCTGGCATTATTCAAAGGTCCAAATCAGTTGGCCTGGTCAGAGAATCATTATCTCTTGATGAATAATTCTGCTCTAGCCTTGTTTACATATCTCTTGAATGCTGACCAACCAGAAAGTCTACAGAGAGCAGCAGCCGGTGTCCTTGTCGAAGCTTCTCATGATAAAACAGCCCTCGATGTTATTGCAAACCTTCCTGGTGCTTCAAGTCGACTAGAACAATTGGTCTATTCCACAAATGAAGCTATAGCAACTTATAGTTCAGCGATCGTCATTCGAATTCAAGAGGAGCACGGATGTAATTCCATGACAAATTACTACGATAGCTCTTCGTCACGTTTCTCACTCATCGATTCAAACAACCTGGACACACCGCCCCATACAAACTATGACTCATGTTTAGATTTTGATATAATGTCCGGGAATAATATTGACGACGTGGACGATGACTTGGACGGATCTGGTACAGGATCGCTCAGTGCCATGTTGGGGCCACCACCCAGTCAACTTCATGGTCTCGACACAGATTCCCATACACTACGTATTTCTAACCAACACAACAAGATGAAATCAAGTAATTTCTTTCATTTTTTATTGATTTTATAAATGAAATTGTCATTTTTCGGTCAAAGCCCTAATAAAATTTTTTGATTTTTTTCATAAAGTCTTGTATGTCAATCAAGTTGTAAATATTAAAAGTATTCACAAGAAGAAAAATGCTACCTTTCTTTTTCCATCTGGTCTCTGGTGTCTGATTTTTGTATTTTAACTCCTTAGACTTTGGTGTTTATTCCTCGGACCTTTTGCCATTGTCAAATGAAACATCTCACATGTCCATGGTAACTGATGGCCTGTCCTCATTTCCTGATAATGTCTACAGTTCAGGCACAGCGACAAACACAGTTTCCACAACAGACCAACAACCATTGGGCACCCCTACAGATACATCATCTTCCGTTCAAAATGATACTGATCTCAATCAGACAATGAAGACAAACAATTATTGGATGTAGAATTTTTTCTTTCATTCGTTTTCTTTTTTTCTATGATATCATTTATCACATTATTGCATCATCATCATTATTATTATTATTTTAAACAAATATATTGTCCTCATTCTAAGTTTTAAAATATTGTTAATATATATTTTTAATTATTGAAAATTTTTCATTCAATTACATTATGTAGCAGTTGTAAAATTCATTGATTTATCTTTGAGATCTTTAACAAGGATGATAAACGTACTCGAATCTGATTGGCTCAATTCTCATACAAAGAGAAAATATTCTGAATGACTTTCCAAAGAGAGTGCTTTTTGTCTTAAGAGATGGTATTTAGATTCTATATTATAGAATAATGCAGAATATTTATTTGTATTGTATATAGATATCTTTACAAGGAGGGAGAATAAAATAAATTGAAATTCTTCAATGGAACATAAAAAAGCAAGCAAGTAGAGAGAGAGAATCAATAGGACTGCATTTTCTAATTTCTGCTTTTTATCTTCTTTTTTCCCTAAAAAAATGCCGCTTCTCTTTCCTTCATCTGAAATTCCCTCATACATATACCAGTGGGAATGGGTGTGTATTATGCACTATGCTTGTGGAGCACTTGGAGTAGAATTCATCCCTACCATACCACTGATATTGGTGGAGTGGATTGTTGAAGCTCCAATTATTTGTTTTCATCTTCAAAGAGAGGGCACTGGAACGAATAAATCATCCTTTTTATTTTGAAAAAAAGAGCTCTTCTTTAAAAGAGGAATTCCATATTCAAATACTGTAATAATACTACTAGCAATAATAGTCATGATGAGGTTGAATTTTATTTTATTTGTTACATGCTCTTTACTTTTTTTAAATGCGTGTGGTTACTTGCAAGTAGTCTTAATTTATTAGCAAAAATTTTTTGGTAAGTCACAAACTTAAAAATTTATTTACATTCCTGTATTAAAATGAGTTTTCTTCTTAATAATGACGAAATTAAGAGCTAGATTAATGCAATCTAAAATTATACATCTTGAGATAAACAACATTAAGAAATAACCCAATAATCATGAGATATACAACTGTTGAAGATGAGACTCGTATTCTTTTAAAGAATTTCTTCATTTTCATCTTCGAAAATTAACTTTATCATACCAAGAGATCTACGTCAGCACTAAGTTTCTGTTCGATGTAAAATCTCGGAGTTTTTACTTTGAATTATGTTGAGACACTTTACTACAGATCATTCAGAATGAATTTTTATAATTCTATAGTTCTTAAAGAAAATTTACTACAATTTACTCTGAATGAATTTCGTTAGTTCTTTTTCATATTATTTGGTGGGAATTTCGTGCGAAACATCTCGACTGACACTTGATTGACTTAACTCGATCAGTATACTGAGGACGTCTAATTCTTCAAATATGCTTTATTCTTTATTATCTGAACTACTTGATAATGCATTATTGTTGATTGTATAACACACTACTAAAGATTTATTGTATAGTTGTATGACACAATATGGAAATCTTGGTTGATGGGTGTAATTAAACATTTGACCTCGACCATGTCATGTATGTATCAAGTGTAAACGATATTAAAATGGACGACGTAGGTTTGTTTATATGATTCAATAAAATTGTTACCACAGAGAAATCCTTCAGGAGAGGTCATTTTGACTTTTGATTTCTTAATCTACACTTCATCCTACACACCCCATAGTAAAATATCAATAAATCTATCTGCTGTTTTACCAAGTTTGTTTGTTTGTTGTTGACAAGGTCCACAAGAGAAAGAGATACATACAAAATGAGGCGAGTATTTGAGTCTTGTACATTATTGTTATTATCATTAAGTAGTAAATGGAATAAATATTTTATACAATTTTTCACATCTCATCTCAGGGTGGGAGTATGGGGGCGGGGTGGGGTGTTGACTGTACATGAACACGTGTCATAATCATCATACACTAAGCTCATTCTCTGTTTATCTGCGATAAAGATCTCCATAAAAGTTTTTCATCCCTCAAGAAATTGCTCTTTCCCCGGCGTATTAGAGGAAAAATCAAAATTTGTCAACTGCATTTTTACAATTTAGATAACAAGATGATGTATTTATTTATTTTATCATTTTTAAATCTAATTAATAATTAATCCTTGACGGTATCCCACACAAATGAGCCATCATTGAGAAGGGAACGTTTGAACATTTACCGAGAGAACGGCCAAGTGAACATTTAAGAATGAAAAAGTCTTGTGAGAGGGGATTTTATAATAAGCTTTTGGAAAATGTATTGACAAAATGTGTGTATATACTTACGAGTAAGTATGCATATCAAGGTAATACAAAATTTTTATCTTTTTGAGTTTATTTGTTCATTTGATAGAAAATAAGAGAGGAAGGAACAATTCTCCTATTGAATTATATGTTTACAATTCTATTTAGATATGCATAATTTCAGTTGGAGTTGTCAAATTTTCAAATTTGCGCCACTATTTTTCAATGAATTTTACTACGAGAAATGATAAATATTGAATTATTTTGTCACACTATGATCTTTTAGAATCAGATCTTTCCCGTCAAATTACGATATCAAATATAATAATAATTAAAGATTTTAGGGAACAAACAAATACTCAATTTTAATTAGTACCAGAGAGTGGAAATTTTTAATTATTTATGAAAAATCTCAAATTCTTTATTGAATTTTTGATAACTCAGTCACAAATTGACAATTAATCAAGGAAAGAAAAACAGAAATGGCCATGTCACTACTACACTCTCAGCCTGTACCTTCTTCCTATCCAGATCTTATCGCATAATTTTTTATTTATCTATCTTATATATTTTACATCTAAGATGTATATTTTATGTACACAGTGTAGATTCAGATGTATTTATTCCTTTATTATTGGTAACTATATGGAACAAACTAAGAAATAAGAAATGTGCGCACGCGTATCATACATATATAACGAGGAAACACTTTCCTACTCACCTCACTAATAGTCAGCCAATCAGAAGGGTTTAATTTCCAGCCAATCAAATAATTTTCCCGGCAACGTTGGATCATATAAATAAATTGCTCACTTTTACTAATTGAATAACATAAAAAAGATTGAATTATGAAAAGAAAGATTGGTTTTTCCATTGACTCCCTCTTGAATGTAACCAATAGCGTGGAGCATCACCATCAACAGAGTGTCAATCCCAGCAGCGGTCTCTCGTTATCTGGAAGCTTCTCCTCATCAAGCAGCAGCTCCGGTTCCCCCAACAACCCCGGAAATATGTCAAAATTAAAGAAACTAGCCCCAGAGTCTCTGACATCAAACAGTAATCACATTTCAAATGCCACACTTCCCGACGTACTTTCGACAGTTGACGACAACTTTATCAGATACTCAAGGGAATTCCAGATGAACTTGTTGAATAACAACATACAACACCAGCCAGACATTCTGATCAAGAGTCCGTCAGGCCATTCGAATAGCACTGGAATGGGCAGGAGTCCTCGTGTCCCATTCTCAAGGTATCAGATCAATGTTTTGGAGAACAAATTCCAGCGAACCCATTATCTCAGTAGTAACGAGGTGACAGATTTGGCGAATGAACTCCATCTAACTGAGACTAGAGTCAAGATTTGGTTCCAGAATCGAAGGGCACGCGAACGAAGAGAAGGCAACACTCAGAATTGTCTATCAGACCTTTCAACAGGACTCCCTACCATGATCAAAGACAGTTTCCCCGGCAACTTTACCAGTGATCAAAAGAATGCCAAGAACTCATCAAAGATGTTTGATGAGATCGCTGAACTACACCAGAGAATTCTCATGGATCTGATGCAGCAGAAACAAAGTCCCCTCGGAGATTCCAATAGGGCCGTCACATTACCAGAATTCGTCAATGAGGACTATTGAAAATTTAACTCATTATAATTATTATTCTATTTGCCAGATTCCATTTAAAAGACAAAGTCTATTATTAATTTATTTATGATGAGATCTAAAAATACTACCCCCCCCCACGTCCCCTAATGTACATATAGTCTGGAAGTTTGTTGTAAAATTATAATTTTATTAATTAATAAAATCTTAATGAACTGAAGAATTTTCTTACGGCTCAATCCCACCCACTAATTTGTCTTGGAAATATTTTTCTCCGACTCTTTTCGGTTCTTCAGTAGGATGAGACCCTTGTAATCTGAACTTTTGCTTATATTAACTCGACCCTCTTCTAATATTTATTGAAAACGTATTCTCTTTTTAATTTCAAGATTGATAAAATGATTAACTTTTTGATACATTTGATATATTATTATTTGACGATTGAAGGAAAAAATAATATGTATGTACTATGAAACTATGAGAGGACGTTAGGGCCTAGTGTGCGTAGGAATAAATATTGTAAAATTACTACTGTAGATATGATATGTATTACGAGATCTGATAAGCATATGCCTTTCATGGAAAGTAATATCATTTTCCCAACCAAGGAAGGGGGAATGTAAAGTGAGCAATACAAAAACAACACTAAGCACATGTGTCTGGATGTAAGGAGGGGGGTGAATATACTTTTGAGAATGTCATCTGACATGCGAACATTACTCACATAGATGAATATGGTGGTGGCGGGGACGGAAGGCTGTGTTTCATTGTGATTTGAAAATACAGCATAATAAAATCAGATAGACTCCGGATTTAGGCTTACACGCCAATCACTTTACCTAAATAGGGTAATAATATAATCTGGGTGACCCTCCACACTCCACGAAAAAAAAGATTGAGAACGAAAGAAAAAAAGATTGAAATACACGGTTACACTTTGCACAGAGTTGAGGAGAGCTAACCTTTTGATCTTACTCATGTTGTTTCCTATTGATAACAATCTTTTTCTTTCACTAGGTTAATGTCTTCTTTGATCTCATTACGACTGGTTATTAATTGCCAATCTGAGCACATGTCGATCTGATTTATTAATATCTTTTCGATTACAACCAGGAAGTCTTAATCGACACAAATCTCAATTGATTTCTTCTAAAGTTGAGAAATTATTGAAAATTATAAAAACATTTAATTCTAATACTTTCAACATTATTTCGAGACAAGAAAATGACAATCTATGGGCTGATTTCCTCAAGTTATATCTCTCTGTAATTGGTTCTATAGAGAATACTTAATCAGCTTCCGATACTTGATCATTTTCTCTTTTATAGCTAATCATAATTCAAAATTGTCTTGTAATTGTAATTAGCACTGTACAGTTTTATGCAATAGAATTTTTATTTTAGAACTTTATGTTAAAAAAAAAACTCTTGAGAACAATGAATGATATACCATTCGGACCCTGATTAAGTATTCTCTATAGAGATCTAACTTGACAAGTTCATATTGAAAGGAATCAAGCGTAAAAAAATAAAATTTAGAGATGTTCCAAGAGCGATCCAGATCTTTCAAACATGATTGGATAAAAGAAATGTAAAAAATTTTGACCTTTTATTAAATCAAAGATTTTCGTGAAATCTCCACATAACAATTTTGATCAAAATAATGTGTGAGATCTAAAATAACTGAAAATTTGTTTGCAATCCCATGCATAATCGTGAATTGCTCATTTTCTCTAAATTCTCTTGTAGGCATAGTGAAATAACAAAATTTAATAGAAATGATCCTAACATGACTATAATACTATTTTCATTGAAAAAAACACTTGAAGCTTTATCAGCAAAAAAGATATTCAAAATTTTAGTAGGTTTTTAAATAGGTTGAAAAAGAGTTCTTGAATTGGTTGTTAACTTTTCGAATAATGAAGGACTAGGGTCTGCAAGAAATTCGAAAATTATCTGGTTAATGAAGATAGGAAAGCCCCAGAGAGGGTTCAGTCCTGAATCCGAGTATTGAAAAGTTTGAATTCTAAATGTTCCAAGAGCGCTCCAGATCTTAAATAAAGCCAGATCAGATCCGAATTTTGAACATGAGTGGGTTAACTATCTGTTAGTATTCTCAACTTTAACTTATGACTAGATATTTGAGTTTGAGTACACTTAGTTGGTTAAAAACATCTTACTAACAAATTCGAATTTCAATTAGAATTTAATTCCAACAAGAATATAATCAAATAAATTTCAAATAACCATTCAGGTATTCATGTAGTGACTGATGAAATCAGAGTGTGATTAGCAATAAAATCACTGACCTCTCTACTCATGATAAAAATGTAGATAACCATTGGTTATGAAACTTAATTTTTATGTATCTTAATAATAAGAAAATAAGACAGGTTCAGTAACATATATATGTAGAATATATTAGAATCCTCTCCCATGTATGTATTTATTAAATTGTATTGTAAAGTAAGAATTAGAACACGCGTCCTTACATTACATTGTGAACTGTTGGTGTGATGACAACTACTGCTTCATCATGTAAGGAATTTAGACTGCCTCAAAACTTTTGAACAAAATTTCAAGAAAGGAGAAGAAAACAAAATAGATTTTTACAGTTTTAGTTCATTTATTAGAAAAATAATAATAAATACAAGAAATACAAAGAGATCATATATAAACTACTCTCTTATCAGATTTAGAATCTTATCCAAGCTGTAACTACAGTACTAAATAGTAGAAACATGAGCACTGTTGTATTGTTTAAAAAGTAAAGACAAGTTTATGAATATAAAAATAAAAACAATAAAATGTTTTTGTTCAGAAGAAGAATTCTCAATACACAATGGGACAGGACAGTGTGTGGATTTCCTGATTTTCCCTTTGCCATATCAATAGCATAAAATTACCTCGTTATGCATTTTCGTGAATGTAAAAGTAGCATCATTTCTTTCAATGTTATTATTATTATTATGAGATTTCATCAAGGTAACTCTGTGAGTTTTATACTTTGAGAACGTGTGTGTGTTACATCATTGATTCTCAATCAACAATCAATGTTGAACGATAACGACCAATGAGAATAGGTTCTCTGTAAAGTTTGAGATTGTTTTTTTGAATATATCTACATATTAAATTATATATATTCAGAGATTTTCTCGATTACATCTGGTACACTACCTCCATTACAAAAAAAGGTATGGAAGTATTAGGAGTGGGTCTGACGCACACCGGCAACAGGAACCTTGGCGATGCCCTTGAGATTCTGTTTAAACAGTCATGTCATACCTTTCGTGATATTGAAGGTAATCTTGATGCCTGGATAATAGCGGTGAGGAAATTCTACGAGACTCATGACTTTCAACCCATCCTGGACCTGACAAAGGACTTTAGACACTTTGCCGGTTATCCCTTGTGCTTTTTCTACGAGGAGATGGTCAAGCTGAATCCGAAAATAAAGTTCATCTTGACTCTGACAGATGAAAAGGTATGGCTAGAAGCAATGTTGCCAATGATCAAGAACCTAATGATACCAGATATCATCGAGGCCCCACTCAAGAATGCCAAGACACCCGCGGAAATGTTGAAAATGGAAAAGGTTAAAGTGAAGAAGAAAACCCTAGAATTATTCGAGTTAATTCTTAAACATTACATGAGAGAGGTTCCAGACTTTGACCTTGAAGATGAGAGCAACTTGAGGATACTCTTTCGCAAGCATAGCCGTGAAGTGAAGGAAAAGATTCCGAGTGAAAATCTTCTCATTCTAGACGATCCAGAGGAATGGGCAGCTCTGTGTAGCTTCCTAAAGGTGCCAGAACCTGAACATGAGGATTATCCCGATGGTCTATATCCGCCAGATGATCTCGAAATGCATGAAGATAAAATACCCATGACTATTGACGATCCACAATTAGTGGATAATGAAGGACAAGACAATGAGAGAAAATCCAATGTTACAGCCTATGTAAAAATGATTGGCATTTTCGGGCTTATGGCTGGAGTTGTGGGCTATTATCTCTACAAGAAAAGTAAATAACCAAAAATAGTGTGTTGTAATATTTTTTTCATTTTCGAATTTTGTTTAGAAAAATAATCTTTCTATTTACTACAAAGTAGTCCCAATATTTTATATTTTACTAAAATTAATATAGGTCAGAAATTTTGTGAATTGATTTAAATGGACCACTGTTAATAACAGTCTATTGTGTCTTGATTACACATTGTAGAACTTTAAGAACCCTTTTACATCATTGTACAGTAGTATAGTTTGAAACATGATGATTTTTCAATTGTCACAATAGAATACAAATCGCTCTGATACACAGAATTTGGATCAAGGAAATAAAAGAGAGCTTCTTCTGAATTAATCAATTTATTTTATTATTACTATCAATGATTCATTTGTATTTGTAACAATAAGAATGTAAATTTCTGATTTTTTGGATAGAGGAATATAAAAACAAAAACTCCATAGATTGTAGTAGGATTTTATCAAGCAAACTTTAGTGTTTTACTCTTTTTAATCTTGTTAAATAAATTGTATTTCCCTTTTTTGTTTGAGCGCTGAGAGGATGATCTCATTCCGTCATTGTTGAGGTCTGTCAGGTCGGGTGTACTATTGCAAATTTGGTAGTGACGCTTCAAGGAGCTTTGGTCATCATCTGCCAGAGAACTCTGATAGTCTGTATTGAAACTGCCACAAGTGTTCCTATTCTCCATGGTACCACTTCGGGAGACCTAGACAAATGATAATTTTATTAATTTACTATTTATTTCCTATAAACTACAGTTGGTCAAGGTATCAAGTTAATCTTGAAGAGACATTCCAACTATAGGACCCACCTTGCTAACTGATTCATTATCACTTCTATAGCGTTGAAATTGAGAGTAGACATCTGTTGCTGTAGAGAGGCTTGATTCGTCAAAGCGTTTCTCTTCATCAATCGTCCGGGTGAACATGTATTCGGGTTCTTTGAGAAACGTCTCTGGCATTGGAATCGGAGGAAGAGGGTGATTTATCCTTTCTGATCTCACGAGAAGTCGTTCAGCTCGTTCTTGAAATTCACTCAGGTTTGATCTGAATGATTCATCGGGTTTGGCTGATGTGTGAATCTTTTGATTGGTGCTAATACCTGGACGGGTAAAAGACAAGTCCGTCTCTAGAACTGGAAGACTGCGCAGGGAGTCAGATTTCTTCTTCGACTGCCTCAAGAGTTCTAGATGTTGGTTCAACTCCTCATTGTCACACTCCAACTTGACTAGTTTGCTAACCAAGGCTTGTTGGTGCTGTTTGAGGCTTTCAATTTGATTTTTGAGCTCTTCATTCACATGTTCAGTTGTAGATAACTTGGATAGTTTATCATTTAGATAGTGATTTTTATCCTCCATATTGGCTAGGCGATATTCGTACGATTGAATTTCATTCTCCAAGTCAGAGATGATCTTTTTGCTATTCTTGACAACTTCAACAGCCTCTTTTAACTCTTTCGAAAGAGAATTTGATTTATTTTCACTCTCTTCAAGACGCTGTTCTCCTACCTTTATTTTTGTTTCCAACTTTGAAATTTTCAATGTTAGCTCATGGTTATTTTTCAATTGTTCTTCCAACTTGGTCTTGTTGTGTGTTTGATTGAATTCTAAATCTTGTATTGTTCCCAAGTATTTCTTCTTGTCAAATTCAATCTTTTCAATATTCTGGAGTAGCTTTGCCTCGAGACTCTCAATCTTTTTCTCATACGTTTCCTTGAGGCGTTTTTGTTCCTTATCTTTGTCTTCCATGTTCTTCAAATGTCGACTGAGATCATTACGGACTCGTTTAATATCCTCTTGCTCAGATCTGCGTAAGGCTTTGAGATTTTCAATCTCCTCCTTCAGCTCAATGTTGACATACTCAACAGAATCTACATTTTTCCTCTCGCTATGTATCAGGGATTGCAAGTCTTGTATTTTTTCATCCTTCTCTTGAATAATTCTTTCAAACTCTTCCCTCTTCTCGCCAAGCTGGAGTTTTGCCAATTCCAGCTTTCGATTGATGATAAGAATCTCTTCTGAATGTCTCTCAGACTCTTTGAGCTCTGACTGCTTGATTAGGATAATTTCCTGGCGTAATCGATTGATTTCTTCTTCCTTGTTGAGAATTTCAGAACGAAGTTTGATTTCATTCTCGTTAATCTTGGTTTCGAGTTCCTCATCTTTTTGTCTGAGGATACCCAGTTGAGAATCTTTCTCAAGGATTTTTTCTTTCAATTCCACTATGAATGAGTGAGCTTCTTCCAACTCATTCTGGAGATTCTCGATTCTGTCCGCTTCAAGGATAGTCGAAATCTTTTCCCCGGAAACCAAGGGGGAAGAAAGACAATCCTCTTTGATATTTACCTGAACTGACTTTTGAGCACTAGACTTGATGGCTGGTTGACTGGAGAATAATCTCTCGGTGGACTCTTGGTTCTGGTGAACTGATAAATCGATTTTCTGCAAAGAGGCTTGCACATCTTTTAGTCCATCTTTCCACTTTCGACTACGATTTGCATCTTCATTTTCAAAATGAAATATTTTTTCCTTTAGAGAAGCATTAATAGATGAAAGACTCTTGATATGCTTATTTAAAGAGGTTATTTTAGAATTTAGGTTTGAAATTTGACTCAAAGATTTCTCATATTTGTCATTCAACTCTTCCATGGATGTCTTCTCGGCGTGAAGACAGTCAATTTCATCTTGAAAGTCTTTGATGATTGCTTCTTTAGCATTCAGCTTATTAGTGAGGGTGATATTCTTTTGTGTTTCAATTTCTATTTGGTTCCTAGCCAACTCTAACGCTAATTCAGTGGATTCGCAAAGACGAATTTGATCATTTAGTTGTAATTTGAGCATACGTATTTTGTCATTGTGTACAGAGATTAGGGGAGAAAACATGAAGGAAAAATTATCCTGATTCATTGGAGTATCAATGGCAATTTCTGATCGATTTATTGGTCTTAGAGGTGTACGAGATTCTACTGCAGTCTTATCCAGAATCTCCGGACAGCTGGAAGGGCTGAAAATGTTTTCTTTCATTGATGGTAAACTATGACAGAGGAACTCAAATGAATCCTTATTCAAGTTGATATTTTCAAGAATAGAAGAGGAAATAGCAACAATATTTTTATGATACTGAATGGGAATTGAGTTTGCTGGCTTCATGAAAATGTCGGGACTAACTTTTAGGCCCATTGTGAGTATAAGTGAGCTGATTATAGCCAATTCATAAGATGACAGAAACAAAATATCTGAAGGATTTATAGAGAGGAAGGAATAGAAATTGAAATGATAAAAAGCCTCCATTCGATTGATGACTGTGTATGAATTTTCATTAACATTCATTCCTGGCTGAGAACCGTACATTTTCTCGATTAATTTATGAAAAATAGACCAGTCTTTCAACTCGGGGAGAGAAACATTGACACTAAGAAGCTCAGAAATCCATTTTTCAATAGCCTCTTGGAAAGATCTATTCAATTCATTCATTAAATTTTTTATTAAATTTAGAAATTATTGATAATGTTAAGTTGGTTAAAACAACCAAACGATAGTATGGTTTTATTTGAATTTGCATCACATTTCAAAAAATGGTACCGAATTTTGTAAAAGTCTTGTTGCTTCTCCTAATCCTGAATGAGGCAAAAACTGCTCACAAGTTTTTCGTTCAAGATGATAATGGAATATGTCTAGTCATGGAATTCAATTTAAAGTTCTTTATTCCCTATAAAAATAATGTAGGTCAAATTAATTATTAATTTTTCAAGAGCGTTGAAGATAGAGCAATATTTAATATGGATGATTTCCTGACTGTACCTAGTGGAGGTTGTGGTCGTTATGAACATTTGAACTTGACTCTATTCAACAAAAATAACAGCAATTTTCCTTGGCTTTTAAATTTTACATTTAATTACTCTTCGGAAGGTACAATTCTGAATAGAAATGAAACTTTTGCTAGTCAAATCTCGTTGGACTACAATATCCCCAATGTAAAAGATTCTAATGCTTCTGTTGTCTTGGATGGATCCCTCTTTAGAGTACCTGAAAATTATTATTATACCTGCGATTCCAATGAAACTCTTGTACTAGATCCAAAAAATCGAAACATCACTCTTGTCTTTAGTGAGATTCGTCTCAACAACTACAGGAACAGTAGAAACAAGGATTATCTCGGCCAACCAGATCCATGCAATCAAGATGTAAGCAAAAGTGGAATTGTGCCCATCATTGTTGGAGTAGTCCTCTCCATTATGGTCATTGTATCCTTGGTTATCTTCTTTATCGGTGTCAAAAGAAGAACACTCAACTATGAACAAATCATCTGATTCATGCCACGAGAACAATCGAATCTCATTATATTACACACACAAGATTCAGACATTTTTAATTTTATAGTTTATAAAATCTATTTTCGTTGTTATTATAAATTTGCAAAAGCCTATTAATTATTGCTACCTCCTTAAAAGTAATCATATCAATTTAATCAAAACTTACAAGTTACAAGTTGAGTGACCTCGTAATCCAGGCCCTTGATTAAACCAACAGTTGATTTTTACTAACAATTTATATCTGAAACTGAATTTAAAACTAAAAGATATATCACGGTTTTGTTTTGTTGAGTCGATCACACAAATGAAACCCTTTCTTGTATTTTCTCTCTTTATTTGTGCCTTACTTTCAGAACTATTGAATCAGTCCAAAATACCAAAGTTCTCAATCAAAGAAGATAAAGTGACTTGTATAGTTGCAGAATTTAATCTCAAGCTCTCTGTATCATATAGGAACACTGTAATTTAAATCAGTTTACCTTATCTTTAGAGAAATGAAGAGAAAAATTACGAATTCGACCTGAATGACTTCAATTATTCCTACTCTGGGGAATGTGGCGACGAAGAAAATCTCGAAATAAAACTAGTTGCTGATTCTAACAATTTATGGATTCTCGCTTTTAACTTTGGTTACACTTCCAAAAATATGGTTTACAATCGTACAGAAATTTATGCTAAACAAATCAAGTTCTCCTATCAGCCGTCTACTAAATTCTTCCCTGATATTCTTGATCCTGATGAGAAAATTTCGGTCAAAAATATGGATATAAATTTTCAAGTTCCTCAACACTATTACTACAGTTGCCAAAATAATCAAGATATTATTCTTGCTAATGAGAAACAAAAAGTTACTCTCACATTCAGTTCTATGAAATTGAACGTATATAGGAAAAGTGAAAATGAAGAATTTATTGGTAAAATGGATCAATGCTCCAAAGACCTCAAGGTACCGACCGAAACTGTTCTTTTGACTGTATTCTCAATTATTTTTGTCATAATTATAATGGGTATCATCATTTTTTACCTCGGACACCATCGAAGACGAACAAGCTATCAACAAATCTAGTCACAAAGAATTTATTGACTTGTAAACAATCTCAACTCTTAATGAGCCAAAAAAATTATTGATTATTTCGATTATTTTATCACTGGAATTTAATAAAAAATGATCCTTGAACTATACTGATTAATAAATATTAAAGTTTCAGAGATTCTAATTCAGAATCTGAGATTAGAGACTCGAATTTAGAGTTGAAATTAACTTTGAAAATAGTCTAAAATAATTTTAGTAAAATTTTATTTTTAAATCGAATTAGTTCCTGTGTAGGTAAAACAAAACAAATATGATATTGATTTGTTATGTTAAAGTTGTAGTTTAAAAATAATTCAAAATTAATTATAAAATGATTTTCAATACCCCATAATTTATAGACTATATATTACAGCACTGACTTAGATTTCAAGATAAATCTCATCGATTATCATTATTACCATTTCAATGTTTTCTCCTGATGAAAAAATGTAATTCATTTATTTAACTTTTATCGTCTAAAGTCTCAACTTTATATCTGAGGAACGAATCAAAGAAAAAACTGTGTCAGAAGTTGACTTCAGATCAGAGATTATAGAGGATGGATATTTTAAGAAGATTGTTTGTCTAAAATCCATTGATCATAGCAATCTCAGTTCAATCGTGAAGAATTTAACTCTGATTAAGGGTCTCAATCCTGAGTTTGCTCAACTCTTAACACCATCTACAGTAACAATTTCAGATGGATTTCTCAAAATATCGTACAATTTCTCCGAATATGGAAATGTTGAAAATTTTGTCAATTTCAATAGCATTGAACGAATCCATTCTATCATGAACCCACTTATTTCGAGAATGATCAACTGTTTATATTGGTTGCACTCACAAGATTTGATTCATCGGAATATCTCTCCAGATCACTTTTTAATTTTTTCCGATTCAAATGATTTCAACATAAAATTGTGCGGCACCTCGGCCCTGTGTAAAAACACAATGAATCGTAACGACTTGCCAAATTTCAGGTACACGAAAGGCAAAAATAGTTTCCTAGTCTGGTCAAGTCCCGAGATGATCATACAAGACTTTACTGGCTACAATGAAAAAACAGATATTTACAGTCTGGGATTAGTAATCTACTATGTGATATCAAAGACATATCCATTTTCCAAGTGTACCGATGCAAGACTTGTCTACGTTGAAAAGTTAACGAATCCCGTATTGAGTTTGACATTGAACGCTGAAAAGCTTCCTGATTACATTCTCTTATTACTCAAGACATGTTTAAATCATAACCCTACACTACGTGCATCCACAAGTGATCTTATGAAGTTGGACTGGATAAAGGAAGCATTGAGAGAGAACTTTTCTATTCATAAAAATATATAAATTTATCAAAAAATCATGAGATTTCAGGGTAAATCCTTGCAGTATTTTTCATACATGTCCTTGAGAATGATGTAAGCATCCATATATCTCTCTTCGTTGTCCCTGCAAGCGGCTTTCCATTTCTTCCTAATCTCCCTCCATCTGGCAATGTGCTGTTCCAAGAGACCCTCAGGCGACATTTCCTTGGGAGGATTTTCAATGTTGATCAAGAACGGTTGGCCAATTGCTGGCAATGGAGCGGGAACTCTAATTTCATTGTCAGTCAACCCATCGTTAGGCTTAGGTAGATGATAATGACAATCTGGTAGCTGATCGTTATTCTAAAGAGACAAAAAAAGAAATTATGACATTCAGAGTATCCTTATGAAATTGTATATTTATTTGAAAAAAAGTCGGACTCACTTCGTTGTCATCGTCAATGTTGGGAACATCGTGCCAGTTTGAGCCTTGATTAAGATCTTTAATCCATGCGCGGCAAATTGGATAGAGAGGAGCGTTTTCAGGGAATTGGCCAAAGTCAACACTCCTCTCAAAGACCTTGATGGCGAATGATTCCTTGAAATTGTCCTCATCGTCTGATGGATGTCTCTTTTTACGCTTTTTAATTTCCCCAGCCCTGAACAATGGAGATCGGAATCTATCCTTGTCGGGACTATCTCTTCGATTCATCAAATCATCTTTGTATTTTTGGCTTTCACGTCTAAATATAAATTTCAATGACAATTCTTACGCTCTTTCAGGTGCATCTTTCAATACTTGCAAAAGCTGGTCCAGTTTATCTCTTGCAAATGACAAGTCGGTGTCTAAATTTATTAATTAATTGAGATTACCATCGGGTTCAGGCCACCAGGATCTTTCATTCCATGGAGTAGACATAACGGCAACAAAGAAGTTGAAATTAAAATTGTCAAAATATTGATAAACACAAAACTCTTGAGCATAAAAAGCTGTTGTTTGAATGGTCTAGTAATTCAAATGTTGAGGCATAAAAATATTTTACAGTCCCATCTTAGGTATCTTGCGAAAAAAACTAAAGCATCAAAAGGCATAGGCGCAAATGCACGTGTCAAAGAACTCCAAGTAGAAACCAATCCGCATAAACTTATCAATTTTTGTTGCATCAAGTTCACAAATGAGCAAGAACCAATCCCTTTAAAAAAAGACGAGTATGTTTTTTTAGAGTTATTATCTTTAGAGATTATCCATCTTGGTTATTTGAGCTTAAAACTGAAAGGTCAGATTTTTTGCCAAAGAATCTTGATAAAAACAGTCACGAATACTGGGATAGACTTTTTATTGAGCATAAAAAACACATGAACAAACTTTCCTCTGTGTCGGGCAGACACGAAAAGAAGCATCGTAATCAAAGCTGTATAAGTGATGCATTTTATCCAGAATGGAATTATATTTTGAATAGAAATTAGCTAATTCAATTATTTAAAATAAAAGTTTTTACATTTTCAATGCAAACCTCACTTAATTAAAGTTTGTTTATTTATTAAATAGACAATAGCAACACTGTTGCTGCAACAGTATAAACCTGTTAAAAATTTTTTTCAAGCTGAGGATCTTGTCGAACAACTTTTCGATAGAGAGATAATCTCCTCGCACCTCGTATCAGAATTCAATTATCAATAACTATAAAAATTGCATAATTGAACTTGAGTTACGAATCGTAACTTACGATTGAGATTATGGATCATTAATAATTCTATTCAGGCTAATATCAAATTATTAATATAAAAATGTTTGAATGCATTAGTTCGAAATATTTTTTGCAATTCTACTCGTAAGTATGTCCATGAAAATAAAATCATATTTTTTGTATTTTGCCGCAAAAAATATAATTTAGAGATGGTCGAATTCTCTGTGACCTGAAATTGAATATCTGGTCAGTCAAAAAGTTATTAGCTATCAAAGCTCACCCAACAAATTCTACATTTCTCTACAGTAGTTATTCAGTTTTTTATTTATTAACTAAATTGCATGATTTTAGCATCCATTACATGAATTTTTATCGAATAGCAATTAATATATGTTACTCATTTGGCTCATGCACCGATGAATAAAGCCAGTTTAAATTGTAGCAATACAATTAATGTGTAGCTCTATTACTTTTTATTTGACAAGCCAATGACATAAATGAACCAATAGGATTTCCCTCGAAATTCCTACAATCTAACACAATGCTTGAAATGCTTGTATTGGAGCATAGAAATAAGAGAAAATATTTATCTCTCCTACTCTCTTTCCAACTCTTTTTAACAGAAGTTATGACAGAAGCAGTTATCAAGTATATCCTGGTTCTGATCTGTGGACTAATCAATATCCTCTCCTTGATTGGAAATGTCATGGTCTTGTTGTCAGTCAGCCGATTTTATCGGCTACGTTCACAATACTGCTTTAGATTTCTTGCCAGTTTAGCTGTGGCAGACATTACTGTCTCATTAACAGCAATGCCCTTAAACATAATCAGTATTATCTATGAGGGATGGCCATTTGAGAAATGGTTTTGTCTTTTCTGGTTAAGCTCTGATGTCATGTTTTGTACAGCTTCAATACTCCATTTGTGTCTAATCGCTTTGGACCGTTATATAGCCATTTCAAAACCGTTAATTTACGAGCGTCTAATGACCAAAGGCAAATTCATCGGATCTATTCTCTCTGTCTGGTTAATTAGCGGTCTCTTATCATTTCTACCAACGTTCCTCGGCTGGATTCACAGAGATGAAATGCCAGATTATTCCAACTGTGGTTTAAATGTTAATATGACATATGCCATTATCTCTTCAATCCTATCATTTTATCTACCCTTTTTGATAATTTGCATTCTCTACGCGAAAATATTGTTAATTGCTCGCAGACAATCCCTCCAGATGAAGGTAAACTATAGACAATCGGCAACAATGCGTAGCGAGGCGAAAGCCATCAAGACTGTCGGGCTCCTGGTGGGATTCTTTGCCGGCTGTTGGCTACCATTCTTTCTTGTCTATTTGATAAAGTCGTTTTATGAAAAGAGTCCAATATCTCTCGAAGTGGAAATGCTGGTAACCTGGATCGGTTATATAAATTCGGTTGTCAATCCAATGCTCTATTGTTTTATGCAAAAGGAATTTCGTACAGCATTTATCAAACTTTTGACGGGCATTCTACCTGATCGATTATTCTCGTGTCTCTTCAAGGGGAACTATCTCTCCATCTCTGATTACAACACCACAAATATTACCATTTATTTAAATAGTCCATTTATTATTTCTAATGCAAGTAACGTAAATAACAACTCCGCCAATAGTCACAATTATAACCAAAGTATCAGCATTATTAATAAATGATACTTAACCAAAACATTTCTACATGTTTGTATATATAATTTATTTGTACATTGAAAACCTACAATTGTCCCAGTGAAGTTTGAGGAGAAATGGCCGACCCATGTCTTTTCTATTATAATACAATTCAATCAAAAGACTATTTTTTGATACAAAATACGTATATATTCCATTTAATCATAAGATTATTTGCAGAAATAATAAAGATGATCGAATTTTTACAGAAATTTCTTGTGTTCATCTTACCTCTCATGTCCGTATAGTTCTTAAACTTGAGAAATTAAACGATCATTTCTTTATAGTATCAGAAGACGTGTAAAACCTATTGTAGACAATGACCAACTCGGTAAGTAAACTATAAGTAATGTCTCAATTATAACCTCATGAATGATCTTCCGAGGATAAAAATCATGACTGTAGAAAATATCCTTAAAAATTTTCTCTCACATACAAATCATAAACAAAGGAACAGAGGATATTTAATTCTTTCTCGAATAGTAGGAATAATAGTCGCTCGTTTTATTCTGATTGCTGATAAAAACACTATGTCAAATCTCGGGGAAAAAAACAAAGCTTTGCTTGTTCTTAGAGGAAAGTTAATCTGCTTGATCGAAGTTATATTCTACTTATATTCCTTGTTAACATGGCTTTCTCGACATAGGAAAACGAATTAAATAATAAAAAATGAGATTATGTAGGTTTAATTAATTAGTATAATCCTTTATTTCAGACATGAATAAATAGTAATATTATTAAATACTGCTTTAAAATTAAAATTGAAGCGTTTGATTTGTTGGTACCCCTAGCCAAACTCAAAATATATTTTCAGAAGGTCTTTTACGGTATCAAGCCAATCATTTTAAAGGTTTCTTATTAGCCAGGAAATTGAGTTGGGTCTCATTAGAGGCTATGGAATCAAAGATTTAGTTGGGACAAAATCATACTCAAAAAGAACAAAAATATCAGGCCAAAGAAAAAGAAAAAAATCTTCTCTTTGAGAATAAGAATAAAATTGGTTAGATAGTTATTCATAGAAGCTAAACTGAATTCTCTATCTGACTGGAAGTTACAAATGAAGATAATTAAAAAATTCTAAAAACATGAGACTAATTTCACAGAACTGATTCTAATATAGTTTTATATAACTTTTTGAGATCACACTTACATCTTGATAATATTGTAAGAAGCTCTGAATTCTCTTTAAAAATTTCTGGACTTATTTGAACATTTACGTGAATAACTCTAAATTTCTATTATGAGAGCAGAAAACTTAAGTGGAATTTCGTTAAATTAAAAAACACATGATAAGTAACCCATCTAATAGACATGATTTAATAACGAAAATGTTTAATTTATCAGAATTTCGACCTGATTAAATAAATATGAAATTAATGATTAAAATAATAATAAAATTTATTAATTATCAGAGTAAAAGAGTATACAATTAATTACGATTCACGACATATTTGCCCACAAGTAATCCAAGAACGACACCGACAACAATGAGACCGATCGATAAGCCAACAACTCCCCCTATAAAACAGAAGGAATAGATTTACCATTGACTCCAATTTGCATATTATTACTATATACGCATTGCAATAATCAAGATTACTCTTACACCATCTCAAGTAAAAAACTTCCATTTACTTGAAGTACAAAGGAATCTATTTTTTTGATTTTAAAGTCATAAAAAATTACAGTAATCTCCAGACAGTAGAGAGGATTGAGGAATCAAAGTTCAACGTTTACACGATAAACAGGTGATCCCTCTGAATCTATTCTAGCATATTTGATTTCCTTGTTAAATTATGATGTATTGGAATACTTTTTGGTTAAAAGAAGTTTTTGAGGATCAAAAATACTTAATTTCATCTGTCCAAGCAACATTATCTTCCTTATATTTGAGTTCTTGATGGAAAAATTAGGATTTTTCTAAAAATCATAAAAGCTATTTTTACAAAAATATCATTTTTTCATTAAGGTCTCAAAATATCCTCAAGATTTAAAAGAAACACATTTAAAAGAAATTGAAAAATATCTTTTTAGGAAAAAATTGGAGACATTTTTAATTCTGAGCTGGCGCAATAGTTCTCATTTTTTAAACTTTGTGATGAAAATTTCCATTGATTTCACGATGTGAAAGGAATCAAATATTATTTTTTGGGATCATCAATAGACAAGGAAAATAATTACTCTGAATCATTTTTTAGAATAAAACCTCGCTCTTGTTCTTGGATCATCCTAATTTATTAATTTCCAAGCAGTAAAAATGATCGAAAAGTAGGAAGTAGACTTTCGCACATAAATAGAGTGTTTTGTAAAATCTCTACGAAAATTTTTGGTCTTTTTGTCGATTGGTGATCCCTCTTACACCTTAAGGTCAACAAAAAAATTTCACCTCGAAGTTTAAAAAAATGTAAAAACACGCCAGCTCGAAATTAAGAATTTTTCAATATGTTTTTCTTTAATCAGTGAACGTTTTCCTCCAGAGAATTTTGATACTCTGATGAAAAAATTATGAATTCCTCGAGAATAACTGTAGATTCTTAACTCCATATCAAATTCGCTTTAAATGTTGATTATAGTTCTAGTTGAATTGAATACGTATTCCTAATCATACATACATCTCTCACGAGACAAGGTAAGAGAGGAGTAGACTCAATTAAATAAATTAAATGAATATTTGTATATCTAGAATTGAGTGCAGCACTTGTTATGTCTGAAAAAATTTCAAATGCGAAAAAGTAACAGGAAAAAATAAAGCAAACCAAAGGGATTTCTCGAGTCAAACAGATGAAACAGTCAATTTTTAAAACAAATCTCTAATAGATCAAACATCAAACTGCATAGGAGTATGTCAGACACTTGATTCTCTCAACAGATCTTGTAACTTTCGACAAGAATTTCAAAACCAATGGGCTTTCAGAATTATTTATCCCAGGGTCCGTCAGAGTTTTGGTACGGACTTTTATAGCTGAATTCAAACCATGATTGACTGATTCCTGTAAATCTCTAATTGTGATCACCTTCTTTCCTCGAACGCAACAAATCCAAATGATCAGAAAATTGATTTCAAAGTAAAATTTGATCTATTCTTGTAATGAATCCATGTTAGAATATAGGATATGTGATCTAATTGGATTATTTTAGAAAATAGCTTCAAATGTCCCTCCCAAATGTAATAACTATTTTTAGATTTTTAAGCGATCAATTTTAAATTACTTTCATCTAGTTAAAGTCAATATTGTTAATTGCTTCCTAAAGGATATGAGCTTTGAGAGATAGGGGTCAATCAAGCAAATCATTGAAATCCCAAGAATATTAACTGAAAAAGAGTAAACCTCAATGTTTATGTTATAAGTAGAAATTACATAATCTAATAGGAAGCGCGTTGGGATTGTTATTATCATTTACAACTCATTTTATTTTGTATCTTTGTTAGAAAACGGAAAAAATAATACTTTCCAGAAAAGCAAATCGTTCATATTCAAAGATAGACCACAAAAAAGGTTTATATCTTGAATGGATTTTGTTTTATAATTTTCCAATCTACCTAATAGTAAGAATAATATTAGAGTATAGTCTATTTGATAAAGTTCTGGCTCATTCAAGGTTCAGTTGAAGTCCATATCAGAGAAACAGGTCACGTAGCAGATGAATCCAATTTCAAAATCCTCTCTCAGGTCAATCCGGGTGAAGGTGAGAGCGACGAATTTCGCAAGTGTCGAGAAACACTTTATCACTAAGCTAAAGTCAGACTTGTGAGTGCAAAATATGATGGCAATGAAATTATGTTTCAAAGGCCATGAAGCTCATATAAAAAGGAAACAAATCTCTAATTTGTGACGTCCTGAACTCAATCCGCAAACCAATATTCAGTTCTACACAAATTGAAACTAGAGATGAACCTGAAAACATCGAGAAGTTGACAAAAGTGACATCATCTACTTATAGTGCATTTACAGACTTGGCTTATGTGAAATCAACGAGAAATCAAACAGCAGTTGATAATCAGATCAAAAGCCTACTTGTAGTTAGCGAGATATTCTCAAACTTTCTTTTGAGTTGGCGAACGAGATCAGCTAGCCTCTTATCTGATAAGCGATAACATTAGGAAGAAATAAGATACTCTTCAATTCCAGGGTATCTATTCGTGATTACTATTCCTGAAAATGTTATCATGAAATATTAAGTCTAATCACTCTAAGTGATTGTAAAGAATCAAAGAAAATTAAGACACAAGATCTGTATTACGAATTATTCATGCCTATTTCCTATTTTTTTTTCACGGATTAAAATCGCTCGTCTATCTGTAGTAAAGCTGTATTTATATTTCAGTCAATAAGCGCAATGATAACAAGAAATGTAATATTATTTTCCTGGACCTATACACAAACACTCAAGTTTACTGACAAAATATATATTGAAGATGATTCAGATTACAAGCGTCTCATCAGCCAAAGTTCCATTGGATTATTTCTATCACATATCACAAATCTTATTCATCTAAGCGCTAGAAAATACTCTGTAAACTACCCATTCATTCTATAGATAATTATTTATTAATCCCATAGAAAATTTCAAGTTTGTATGAAACGTTCACTTTGAAAACCTATTTCCCAAGGTCATATATATATAAAAGGTAACTTTTATCGAGTAATCATTCCTACAGAATTCAAATATACAATCGCCAGAACACTATCTGCTGAAGTTTGATCCAAATTTCGATCGATAACCTCTGAACTAAAAATAACTATAGATTCGTAATCAGCGTATTCTCAAGTCATGAGAAAAAAGTGTCTCAAGGTTTAAATTTGGATAATACGGTTTAAAGTAATTATAAATTTCAATCCGAAAATAACAACCAATGAGAGACCATTTAAATTAAAACAGGAATTAACAACAATAACTACTGGAATGAATGTTGAAGAGATGAGACAAAAGTCTATCTTCATTATCCTTATAATTCCATTCACATAGTTTCACATAGGAGTCCTGAAGTATAGGAAAAAATTAATATCTTGTAGACAACACTTTTTTGTAGTACAAGTGGCTATCTTTTCATTATTTCTTTGTGTCTACAAAAAGAGGATAGCACAAAAGGTATTTAATGGAGTAAGACAAAAACTATTCGATAGCCTATATAATAGAGGTCTCAAGTTCTGTTACATGTTTTAATGGGATCAGATAATCTTTTGAGAGACCCAGTTCAGTCCTTAACTAGTTGAAAATTTCTTTTACAGAAGTAAGATTGAGTGACTTGTCTTACCTTTGCTCAATGATCGAAGTTTTTCCACTTTGACAATCTCCGTTTTGACTATTTCACGTGTTTTCATTGCAACATCTATGAAAAAGGAAATGAAAGGATTTTATTATTTCTTAAAATTATAATTATGGTACCCATCAGAGTAAATGGGAACAAAGATCTATAAATCATTTGAAATATTCAACTTTGATTAAACTGTTGTTTTATTTAATCTTTGTCTGTGATCGAAAACAGTGAGAGAGAGAGAGGGAGTCATGCAAAGTTAGATTCGTTTCGAGAAGTAGAAAAAAATAATGAATTATTGACTACTCGATGAAGATGTAAATCAGAAACGGAAAGAATAAATATTCAAAGCTGAATATTAATACAGCTGTAATAAAATCATTACACGACTGCCGTCAAATCTAAAAGAGACTTTATTCAAAAACTTACTTGCTAATAGATCACACTTGAAGGTCCCCTGTGGACTGCCTTTGCCAAAATTGATTATATTAAAGTCTGGCTTGTTTGCAAAGTAAGAGATCTTCTTTTCAGGATCTTGACATTTCACAATGTAGCGACATTCGTTGCCCAGTTCCTCGAAGCATTTCGTATAGACATCATAATTATCATCAAGTGGTATCCCAATATTGTCCAAGCTGAGTATGGGCACAGTCTCCAGTATTACATCGAAAGAGACCTTCAAATCACCTAAAAAATTATTGTAACAGGATAATTGGAAAAAAAACAAAGTCTTGCATAAAGAATGCAATTCATAGACAACTCAAAAAGCATAAATCACTCTTTAAGCTACTTGTAAGAGGGAAGAAATAATAATAAATTCTCAAGTTAAAGTGAGAGAAAGATCAAGGATTTTTTATCCAAGAGTGAAAAAGTGGAGTAGATCTTGTCATTCTTATTCAGTTAAGTTACTCTTGAGAGCGAAATTTTCTTATGTTGGACCACTTGAAGAGATGAAAGGAACATTAAGCTTATGTATATAAATGTAGGAATAAAGTAAATAAAGTATTAAAAATTGATAAGTAGAAAATAAAAGGGATTTAATAAATACACATGCAACATCCTTTAAATATTAAAAAGGCTAAACTAAAGATGAGCCTAACACCCCATGACCGTTAATATATCCCTTGTAAGTAGGTATGTAATATAAAAATATAATATAATTAATTCATATTTTTAATAAAAAGCATTAAATACTCACATAAGTTAATTTATTGACAACATGAATTTACATCAAACATTTTAGAACTAGTTCAGCAATAATTCTTGGATCAAGATCAATGTTCATTTGAATACTTGAAGACAGGCCAGTTTTAATCCAAAATAAGTATATTCGTTCCTCAAATACCAATAAAGTTACATTTAATACTCCAATAAATGATTACGTCATGTCATTGACTTTACTATCAAAATTTTTGAAAATACTTCATGAGTAAACAAAACATATATTCTGAAGTGCTGTTTTTTATTTAAATTAACTCATTATTATTCGCCTATTTATTATTTATTTGAATACTTACAATTATTCTTTTTCTGCAAACCATCATTACTATGCGCTTGTTTACAAATCACGACTTAGACATGTTATCTTGATCTATTGACTTAGTTCTATTATTGAAATTATTAAGATATCAAAACTAAGCTAAGGTTGAATCTTCAACCAGTTAACTAAAATTTTATAAAGTTTTTACATAATTGAGAATATTTATTCATTAGGATACAGTTGATGCATAATTCTAAGGAACTCTTGCATCCTATTTTCTTTAAAGAAATGTTTGAAGAGGTATTCAGAAATGTAAGATTCAATCAAATCTCCTCTCTTATTTCTTATATTCTTGAACATTCGTTTGAATGCTCCCCAAATGGCTTCAATCCTATTGGTATGCAGTCCTTCATTGTTGACAAATTCTTTCTTATGACACACTGTGGACCTTGAGTATCCGTACTTCTCCAGGCCAGCATATCCTTTCCATTCATCACTGACTATATGCGAACCTGGAGCAATGTGCTTACGAACCAATGCATGAAGAGTCGATTTGTCTCGCTCTTCAACGATTTTCATGAAGATGTTACCATCTTCATCAACGCCACCGAAAATCCAAACTTGGGAGGCTAATTCTCTTCCTTTGTGGTATTTACGTCTCACAAGATGAGTTTCGTCGACTTGTACCTCTTTGGCAAATCCACCAACAACGAGATCTTGATTAAGGAATCTCTCGACGAAGATGTCCCGAACAAAATTAGTCCAATCGATGGCAGTTGGAACAGATACCTTGACTATATCACATATCAAGTCTAGATTTGTTGCTGACTTTAAAACCATATAAATTATGGTAAGGATCTGGACAATCGCCAACCTTGATCCAGAGAAGAATGTTCCTGTGATTAATTAATAAACAAAACCTACCAGTTCTAATACTAATAAATTTCCTGCACTTATTGCAGAAAAACTCGTACTGATCAACCGATTGAGATTTCTTATTAAGACTCATAATCTCTCCACACGTATGCTTGCGGTTCATAGCAATCAATCCAAGTCTCTGACACAGTTGGATTGTTCCCAAGTGATCCTCGTGGCTAGACATCAAATTGACAATATTCAATTTTTCAACATTTTCGAAAGATATCTCACTGATGGGATAGTTGAAGATATTAAGTTCAGGCATAATGAAATTCGAATGTGAGAAATATTTATTGTCTTCTATTGAGTTAATTTAAATAAAAAACAGCACTTCAGAATATATGTTTTGTTTACTCATGAAGTATTTTCAAAAATTTTGATAGTAAAGTCAATGACATGACGTAATCATTTATTGGAGTATTAAATGTAACTTTATTGGTATTTGAGGAACGAATATACTTATTTTGGATTAAAACTGGCCTGTCTTCAAGTATTCAAATGAACATTGATCTTGATCCAAGAATTATTGCTGAACTAGTTCTAAAATGTTTGATGTAAATTCATGTTGTCAATAAATTAACTTATGTGAGTATTTAATGCTTTTTATTAAAAATATGAATTAATTATATTATATTTTTATATTACATACCTACTTACAAGGGATATATTAACGGTCATGGGGTGTTAGGCTCATCTTTAGTTTAGCCATTAAAAATAATTCGCCAGTTGACCAATTTCACCGGGAAATTCTATTAGTCAGACAGTATTTAGCATATTTTTTAAAGGATACACAATTTTTTAATCGAAAAAAAGTAAAAACTGACAATCGACATTTCATAAAATATAATACATTGTGCATATATATTTAGAGAAAGATTTAAATTTTTTTATTCTGCATATTTTTCCAAAGTTAGGAATATTTTAAAAAGAAATAGCTTATTTTTAACCGTCTCATTTCAGTTACCTAGTAAATCAAAATTTAGTGGGAAAAAACATAATACATAAAAGGCCTGTCTCCCACTTCCTTATGTCATGTTATTCTTTGATTGAATATTTACTATTTAATCTAGGCTTGTGTGTGAGATCAAAATACTCTACAGTGTATAAAAGGAAATTTCAGCTGATAGATTTATTATCATTGAGAAAATAAAGAAAAGGCTCAAACTTCAATAAAATGTAATTAGAAGAATGGGATTATAAGAGAAGCACAGAAATATCTAGAGAGAATAAAGAAGATGAAGCTTCTCTATTTTAATTTGAACAAGAAACGAAATGAAAGGAGTTACATTGAACTTTGAAGAATAAAGAATTTCTATTTATCTCCTCGGAGCAATTCAAAGAAATTTAATATCAAGTTTATGAAAATCTTTTCTTTTCCCTTTTCCCGTTGTAGTACATGAGAAGACATCTTGAAACGTATATATTAGTTAATTTCGGCTAAAAATTCTGTTCCTTGTAAGCTTCATGTGCCAAATTAATATTTTTCACCACTCAAATTAGAAAATTTGTAACCTTACTAAAATAATTACAGGGAACTTCTTAAAAAAGTGTATATCAAGTCGATCTACTTTTTACTTGTATCTAATTTCAAGTTCAAATGTGTTGAAAACTTGAATATTTCATCTATATCTAGCTCTCAATTTCCAATTCATATCTATAAAAATAACGGAGTTCACTATTTCAGATCCAAAACCCAATTAATTAAACATCAGCTGTGTAATTTCTATTCCAAAATATTGCCTTAGAGCAGATTTAATCGAAGTTGAAAACCAGAATCCGAAAAGATAATAGAGGTTAAGCTATGAGTTAGCATCAGTAATAAGCTTTCTTTATGAATTATACATACTTTTGTAGCTTAGTGAATTTCCTTTCTAATGGAGGAGGGAAAAAAGTATTTTAACCTTTTCAGTGCCGATGAACATATATGTCCATTTTCCAATTTTTTTGAACCTTCCTAACTCTACCAGTTTAAAGTGAAGTCCACAATGTGAACTTGCATTAGTAGTAACTTTCAGATAAAGGTCCAAAATCAGTTCGAAAAAATGTCTTTTCCAACCAGAATTTACAGACAGTATAGTATATATACCCTAGGAAAAATTTATTTCTTGAGACATAGACAAATTATATTATATCATTATTATTATTGTGACACCCAGATAAAATTACACACAGATCAGATGATTCCTGGTTAAAGGAATAATAATAATGAGAATGGTACTCGAAAATTATTCCTAGTAGAGAAGAGAGAAACGAGATTTACAGATTCGTATTACATGAGAAAAAGAGGACTCACGTTTAAAAGTTGTAAATGTTGCTGAGAGGTCTGAAGAGCTGTTCGTTTTCAGAGCATTGAAGACCATGTAGCATTTCTTGTCACCTACTTGCACGCCAGTACATGATTTATTGAAAGGCACTGTCAACTTTGCGTCGTCAACCTTAACGTGGAGAAATTCAAGGGAATTCTTCAAGCAAACTTCACAACATTCATCAAAGGTGGCCT
Source organism: Gyrodactylus bullatarudis (assembly GCA_012064415.1). Taxonomy (NCBI): domain Eukaryota; kingdom Metazoa; phylum Platyhelminthes; class Monogenea; order Gyrodactylidea; family Gyrodactylidae; genus Gyrodactylus; species Gyrodactylus bullatarudis. Next base: position 849,506 of record SSNU01000208.1, read on the forward strand.
CCCCTATATAACCAGATTCATTGAGCTCAGCTTCTACCTTTTTAAATGTTCTCGTTGGGTCGACTGTCGAATGAGAGAAGACATAAAAATTTTATTAACCAGCCAAGAGATTGTAAAGACTCACAATAATAAGAATCGAATCCTGGGACAATATCCATACTTGATGTCTCACCAACAACTAGGAAACAATTAAAAGTGTTGGAATCATAGTTGAAGTAACGACTATCTACATGCTGTCTATTGTAAAAGAATGCATCGATACATTTCTTGAGGGAGAATCGACCGAGGTTGATCATGTTCCCTGAGGTCTTGATATTCGGGAACTTTTGCACGCTCAAACTCTCATAGGATATTGGTTTAATATCGTTGATTTCGGATAGAGCAATCATTGCATCAGTGGTAATTTGATTCCAAGTAGAGGTTGCATTGAATTTCGCCTGAGAGAAAATGAAAATATAAATTAATTTTATGAGGATCTGGGCTTAGCTCTTGGATAACATACTGTTGTATTGGTTTCAACTAGCTTTACATCAAATGACCAGCCATACTGTTTAATTTGTGATTCAATCTTCTTCCTAATGTCATCATTCTGTTCGATTCCTCCCATAGTAAGGCCTGAAAATAGGAAAAGTTTTAATTTATTCTGATTGACCGGTTATCATATCATAATACAAAATTAGCATTCAACTTGTAATTGAATAATATCCTCAAATAAGTTGATTGTCAATATAAATTAATACCTGCTGATAAAACAGGTGAGTGTTGAGGAAAGAAAGAACCTTAAAAGAAGGACACTCCACTGAAGAATATGAAAATTGATCAAATTATGCTTACGATATGCAAATAAACCTGCTGGATCAGGTTTAACTACACTCTTTTTCAAATATTTCATGTAAAGTAGACAGTTATCCTTAGGTTCTCCTTTAAAATAAACTGAAAGGCATCCGATTCTATTGCACTCTTCATAACATGCCTTGATTGATAGAGCTGTAGCTGTCTTGAATGCAGGTTCCGTTGTGTTCATACGAAGCTCTTGGAAGAGGTCTAGAATTTAAAATTTAGATAATTATTCGAATAATAATAACAGTCTATTTAATCAATTAAATGAGATGGTAGATAGATATATGCATTTACATATCTTTGTGAGGAATGTATATATTTTTCATTGATCTAGTAAACAAGATTTGTTTTCTTTGAGGAGGAAATGAGAAATTCTTACGATTGAAAAAGTCTGGCCTGACAATTTTTGCATAGAAGCTGATTGTGTTGTAATTAATTTCCACTCTTCTAGCCATAACTCGGTTAACGGGGAATGCAGCCTTGAATTCCTCGTCGAAGGCATCTGATATTTCATGTCTCAAGTTGAGTACTTCCCTCAGACTCGGGACAATAGCAGATTCAGCTAAATAGTTGAGATTGAATTATAAGGATAGGAATTTATGAAAGATCATCGAGGTTACTTGAAAACTGGAGAATTATTTCGGTATCAGAATTGTTCATCATCATGGCAACACCAAGATCCATGTACTCAAAGTGGTCTTGACGCAAATTTGCTGGTCCATATAAACGGAAATGATTCATTATATAATTGGGCTGTAGAAGGAATCATTATTATGTTTCAGCATATAACATGGCAAGAATACCCCCAATAAACTGTAGTCAATAGAGGGTGAAAGCAATTTGATTATGTGATAAAAACTTGTCTCAGTAAATTAATACAAGCAGCTTAATTGTATTAGAGAGAATAAAAGATGGGCATGAGTTTGTTTCTTTCTTACTACTAATGAGTTTTCCATCCGACTTTCTAATTAGGAATTAGCATGATTCTATTACTCCTCACAAAATTCGAGGTAATAAATATTCGAGGTGTTTTATGTGTCCTCTGAGAATTCTATGTAGATTCTTGAATAATTCAAAATGCTTAGACATCGACTTGAATAGATTGAAATTGATAAATATTATGAATAGCGAAGAATTTATTTTAATTCAGATCCTTTTCTAAAGCCACTATCCGCCACTATCCTCATGAGTGTACGAGTCTCTTGTAATCTGAACCCTCTTTAGTTTTATCTAAGAACCTGTCGATCCAGAAAAGTGATTCAAAATTAAATGAAACTTATACAATTATAAGTCTGGAAAAGATGCTTTAGTATCCCAATTACATATATATATCTAATACTCCACTAGAGATTTCATAATGGATCAAAACAATTTCTCTATTAATATTGATTTCGACTTACTTTTTGAAAGATTAGGACTTCTGTAATCTCGCCTTCCTGAAAAATTTAAAATACAAAATAATGAATAAACACACTGTTATATTATATTATACAGTATTAATTTAATTTTTACTTTTTTAACCATGTAATTGTGGATGTACTCCTCATTCATTGCTGTCATTCGAGTGACACCATTTTTCTAAAAAGGAGATGTTGCATATAATAAATTTAAAGAATTGAGTTATCCGGGAGAAGATAAACTCACCCTCATGAACTTGTATCCAGGTATAGTATGACCCAATTGATTAAAGACCAATTTTGGCTTGTAGTACTCAGAATCACATTCGATAAACAGTTTTTCCATGAAACTCAAGGGACTAACCAATAAATTTCCAGTTGATTTATCATTTTCAACTAATATTCCTAGGGAATATTATAAACTTTATAAACATATTAGAGAATCATAAATTAAATTTTTATAATATAATCAATTTGAGCCTTAGTCTTTTCAATTAAGAACGCTTTGAACTTATTTTAAGCCAACAACGTTTTAATCTCATTGATGTTGGTCCCATGAAGATGGATCTTGAAAATCTCTCTTTCAACTTACCAGTCTTGAAATTGATAAGTTTTGAATTCAACCATGCCAGGCTCTCGTTCACAGAGAAACGAACCTAAATGATCGACGAGTAAATGAATTTTCAAATAAAATCTTGGTGAGAATTACCTCTGAAATGAATTCGTGATCCTTGAGTGTTTGATAAATAACGCCAGAGAATTCATGAGGAAATTCCAATTCAGTAGCAGTGGGTGTTCCAAGCTCAGGGCAAAAGTGTTCATAATCTGGCTGTAATAAAAAGATTCGTTTTAATCAGTTAAAACATCTAAAATACACCTATCCTTTTGATGTTGAATAATCAAGTTAATCAGGAAATTATTTATATAAAAAATAATTCGATGATTAAGCTTACTTCGAAAAAATCTTCGACATCTTTAAATTCTCTGAAGGAAGTCGCTGAGAGTTTGAAAGTGGTATTTTCACCAAGATAATTTAGGTTAGTTTCAAAGTAACATGGTTGGAAATCATCTGTTATAGAAAGTTTAGCTAATGTAACTCTTACGATTGCAATAGTGATGGAGTTTATCAATAGACTGGAAACATGTACACTCTAGACCTTGATGAAGTATGGGTGGACTTTCAACAGTAAGAGAAGCCTCGACTTGCTTATAAAAGTCGAGCATATTAAAATTCTGCTTCTCCTCGGTGCAGTCAGGTTTGCCTTTTACCATTTTAAAGATTTTTTTGGCCTTTTTAATGATGATTTCAGTTTCGTCATCAATTTGCTTCTTGGAGTATTGGTCTTCGATATCATTTTGGAATTCATCATAGGCATATATGACATTTGATTCGGAGCCTTTTTCAATAGTTAATTGTCCAGTCAACCGATAGGTAAATCTCCCTTTTATAAAGAAGAAACAAAATTAGGATATTTTCATCATGATTCATTAATATTAGAGAGTTGACAATCTTCTTACATGAAAAACATGAAATGAAAAGAAGAAATAAGACAAGGCACCCCTTAATCTGGATCATGATTAATTTCCACATTGAAATGATCAAAAAGCTATTTTATGTCTCTGAAAGGATCAAAGTTTAAACATGAGAACATACAAGAAAGAATGTGGATGTAGAACCATAAAATATATTGAAACTTTGAACCTTTCTATCTTTTTACACACATAGACATAAATGATGATGAAATAAAATTTTATAAATCCAAGTTTATTGTTGATGAAACGAATGAAATGAAAAAGTTTAACCCTTAAAGATAACTGTCAAACGGTATTTCGTCTATGGTATTTTTCAAATATTCAGCATTATTGATTTTTTCGTTGGAGAGACTTTCGAAATATTCCTCTAAAGATTCTCTTTCATTCCTTATAGACTTTGATGGGGTAGATTGAGTGTTGTTCATTAGAAGCTCCTCGTGAAATGAGCCAGATTCATTGGATATCTCTTCACTACTCATACAGTTTGAGTTATGATGCTCATTTCTTTTTTCTCTTCTTGTTGCATATTCAGAGTCTACAACATAGCCTTGCAAGGGGATTCTTTTGGGAAATAGATTTATTATTCTCATAGTGTGTGGATAACCAAATTGAAATATTCTTTCCTAGAATTAAAAAAAATCAAAACTATACTTTATTGCGTCTTGTTTCTCAACTTTACAAGGAACAAACTAGAATCAAGAACAAGATGACTAACAGTTAATGATAACTTTGCTGCATCCAGAGCTAATCTATAGGTTTTTTCCAGGGCTTTATTTGACTTTGAGAAAAAAATTTTCTTCAAATAAAAATATTTTTTTTAGATTATTGGCTAGTCAACAACACTTACAAATTGTTTGATATGATTTTCTTTGAATTTTTTCACAAATTTCTTGTCAACAAGTTGAAAGGTGGGCGATTTCTCATCCAAAAAAGTGATCAGATACGAATGGACTTTTCTATCATTCGAATAGGTACAAAAGTTTCCTTCAACGTCAACATCGATAATTGCAGGCCAATAAGGAAAACCTAGAATGGGTTAGTTATTGAGTGTAATCAAGAGGGTCAAAAGAAAAATTGGCTCACTATTCATCTTAGCAAGGACAAGGGAGCCTGGCGGCATAGAATCATAAACACATTCATAAGGATCAGCATGATCTTCTGGTTCCTCGCAGGGATTTTTTTCATAGTTTGGGCCCTTTTTACATTGCGGCATTCCACAAAACCAACCTCCAATCTCTTCATAAAAATCGACCAACTCAAGATCTTCATACTTCAAGAGCTTACGCCATTTAGAGCACTTTGAACATTGAACCCAGCCTTCGGCTATTCAAAAATAATTTCTTAAAACAGGGACTTTGATAAAGAAAATTTTAAAAAGCTCTTTCAGCTGAGTGAGAGGGATTTTTTGCCTGACTTGATTTTTCAGTAAATGTTCGCATATACGGAAATTCTCTTTTTTACAAATTAGTAGTCTTGTTAGTAATCCTAGTGTAGAAGAAAAAATAACCAAAATGTGTATAGTAAGGTTATTTTCATTTTTCTCGAATTTTCATTTGAATATGATAAAAGACTAATAATATTTTCGATTTATCTTTTGCTACTAGCAGTTTAATCGTTATTTTCCCCACAAAAACATAAATGATATATGAAATTTTTCTCTAATAATTTTATCATTCCGGATATTTTCTATTTTCCTCTGGGTAATATATGTAAAGTCAAACTTGCTAACGAAAATCTAAACGTACGTTTCTTATCAAAGATCTCATATCCATGTTCATTATTTTGAATTGATTTATTCTGATTAATATTGATTTCAGCTCTCTCCAAAGCATCATTATCGACTATTTCTCGATCCAGGTTGATAATCTTTTTAAGCCAAAATTGTTACGTAGGAAAAAACTCATTTAATGAAGCACTTACCCTTATATTAGGATCATTCAGCTCATTGGAAGGATTTTTTTTCTTTCTCCCTCGTCTACTCTTCTTTTTTCCTAATGAACTGGTCTCAGATTCACCATCTCTGGAATTAATTTTCCTCTTCCTATTAACTGATTTAGGACTAGATTTGCCTGTATCCGAGTATTGGATTTCTTTCTCTCCCTCAAGCTCATGTGGAGGTGTTGAAATCCTCTCTAGTGTAAGGAGATTTTGTTCATTTTTCAGATCCTCGTTTAAAATATCCATTTTTTCAACTTTATTCGGCTCCAAATATTTACACTATAAATTTATTACACACATTTGTAACAAACCTCAGTAGTAATAAAAGACTCCTTATCGGATTGTTCAATTTCTGGATGCTACAGTAAAATCAGATTGAAAAAAAAACAAACCTCAGTGTGTTCAGAATTTTCTTCAGCTAATATTATATCATCCATAGATGGCTAAAGGGGTAATTTAGAACAAAAAGACAAACTTCTTTAATAATTTCGTCTTCAGTTGAAGAGATTTTTGAGCTGTTTAACGATTCCTCGAGATTCAAAGCTGTCTCAAAATCAGTCTAAAGTAATTTAAATAAATTATGAAACCTTTAATTCTTCTGTATTTTTTTCAGCCAATTTCGTATTTTCCGTCGAGTTTTCACGCTAAAGATTGAAATAATTTATTCTCAAACTAACTTTAATGCAATTTAAAGAAACATCTTCAATCTTGCAAAGAGAATTTTCATGATCTATCGAGTTCTCCAAACAAACCTTTGATTTCTCAGATGCTTCTGAATTTTGAGTGCTCTCAATAATTTTGTTTATAGATTTTTTGGGTCTCTTTAAAAGCATGATTGGTTCTAGAATAATAAAAAAACAGCATGTGTAAAAGCAAAAAAATAACGAGCAGAATAATAAAAGAATAAATTATTTAATAATGGAATATTTTATTTGACACATTTCAAAATCATTTATAACATAGATTCTATATATACATTAGGGAATATCTTCATTATCTGCTTGAGTTTGCATTAGAGAAGATGAATATGCGGAATCCCAATAATGTTCAACTTCTTTCTTTCGAAAGATTTCACGAGCAAATAACTCCGTTGGGCATACTTTAGCTTGGACCTTTTCGAAAGCTCTCTCACTCACTGAACCCTGTAGAGTTAATTATTAAGAGAATATTTAAATTAATAATCTCGGGTTAAACTTACTTCCCAGATAAGTGAGCAGTTGTCTTGGTCTTCTTTTTTCTCTTCGGTGTCTTTGTTGGGACGATTGTGTCGATCGGTTTGATCCCATTTAATTCTGTGGAGCATGAGACGTTTAAACTTGTATTGTTGCTTTCGACCACCTTCAACAACTACAACATTACAGTCTTTATGGAGAGCTATTATTCCGGTCATTTGAAGTTGATTTGCATTTGTTTCAACTTTGAAGCGATGGGAAGGATTATTCAAGTCTTTGACCCTGAACACACCAATGAGTAAATTATGAGTATTTATTTTGATTACATTCAAAGCAACAAGTATTAAAATTTTGATCCTTGAGGTGATTATTTATTTCCTCTTTGATGGGGTTGCTCTTGTAACATATGAGTCAACTATGTACTGGTAATTAATTAATGTATTGTATATTATCTATGGAAGGTCAACCAATCAGATATTATTAATTTCCTATTGTAATTTCAATATGTATATACAGTGGCATGTAAAGACTGACGAGTATGCCTGAAATAAAGTACTTATTTCTCAAATTATCAGGCATCGCCTTTCTCTTAGATAAAATTTTGATAAAAACCCACTTGTATACAGCAACATAGACTCGAACAGAGGTATCTTCTTTGAGTTTTTTTATTTTTTTATAGCGTGCTTGTTCTTTCGTGAGTTTTCTTGAAGCATTGTTCATTTCATGATTTTTTCTTCGTTGATCCATTTGATGACGAACATAAGCTTCTACTTTACTTGGATCTTGGACAGCTGTAGTTCCAAGAACTCTCATTAAATTGGCAAGTTTCACCTTTGGCTCTGGAGGTGGTAAAAAGCCGAGTCTGATTTTTTCCTGTTCTTCTTTTTGTCTCTCTAGACGATTTTGTCTTCGCAATTTTTTTCTTTCCTTCTTTGTGAGTAGAAGGGGTATTTCAATCGGTTTGTTTACTTGAGTAGGTGGTTTTATTGTAATTGGATGTTCAATCAGTCTTGTTATCCATGCTTCATTTATCAAAGAACTTATAGGTTTATCCTCAAGCTTGTCAATATCTGAATAGCTCTCTACGCCTTCTTTTAAAATACATTGATCCCACCATTCAATGTTTGGAACGCTATCGTTAATTTTAGTCTTTGGCTGAATTGTCGCCAATTTAGCAGCATCTGCTATTCCTGTCTGCTTGGCTGCCTGACTGACAGTTTCTTTGAGTTTCTCTAATTGCACTTTAATTCTGGCTTGTTGGCCCTGTTTGATAAATTTGCCAGGTTCATAGAATGACAAATGTTTCTTGGGTCGAGCGGATGATTTGATACTAAAATTTATAATAAATGTGATAAAGAGAAAAACTATAACACTTACGATAATCTTGGATCAAAATAAATCGATGAATTATAAGTTGCTGATTTTTTATTTTGAATAGTGGTCTGTTTGATGACTTCTCGAAAGTGCTGACTTCTTTTAGCTCGAAGATTTGCTTTTAAAGTTGGCTTATATTGCATCAATTGGATTTCTTGGCCAGTTTCTTTATCGACTGTTCGACCTTGACTGTCTATCATAACGTTCCTGTATGAAATGAAGGCAAAATTATAAAATAATTTCAAGAGAATGATCATCCAAGACAGGATATGGCAGGTCAATGGTAGATTGAAAGAGATGTAGACCAAAATAAGAAACTAACTTTGGAGTGATTACTTCAGTCTTCTTTCTAAAAGTATTATGAGAGAATAAAGTTACATTTCTTTGATTTTCTCTAGAATTCCACTTTCGAGTTTAGCCTGAATTTTAGCTTTCAACTCTGCAGCACGCCTAGCTTTTTCAGAGACTTCAGGGTTGGCAATCAGACCTTTTGCCTCTTGCTTAAATTCTCTCTGGCAAAGTAAAAATTAAACTTACGATTCCCATTTCACGTTTTCTCTGAGCAATATTCTTATGAGCATCTTCGATGAGTTTCTGGATATTATTAGAAGACTGATCGTCACTTTAATATTAATAAAAATTAGATTACTTGTCAATTTGCATGGGACCTGGGTTAAAGGATGACATAGTTATAAATTTTCGATTATTTTCAACTCGTGTAAATAGTAAAACAAGAAATTTGACTTTGGAAATAAATATTGAAAGACTTTAATTACAGTCACACTTATGAATCATGCCTATCATCCGAGTGAACTAGACGAGAATCATCCCATAAATGTAATGATCAAAAGGTCAGGATGTTATGATCAACATGTAGCTACTTTAGAGTGTTTTTACAAATATCACGACTGGACTAAATGTCGCAAGGAGCTACATGATTTTAAATCTTGCATGGATAAAAAAAAAGAAAAAGACAATTAAATCATTTCTCTTGAGTCTAGACTGTCACAGCTCCAGAGTAAATAAGTACCAAGTTAATCTAAAGAATTTCCAATCCAGCCAAAATGCTCTTTTGAATTCTAGAATTAACCTGATAGATTTATCACTTTTTACAAAATAAAAGTGAATATATACCTATTTATACTCTAAATGAATCGATCTTTTGACCTCACTCAAATGTGCAAATGTGTTTTTTTCTAAAAATATTTTTCTACCAACAGAATCTAGAATCTAATGAATCATAATTTTAATCCTGATTTATATGACGATGATGATCCGACCAACCAAATGATAAAAAAAACTGGATGTTATGATCACCACTTGGCTACACTGGAATGTTACTATGAACATCATGATTGGAGAAAGTGTTCCCAGGTCGTGAAGGAATTCAGAGAATGTATGAAAAATTATCAAAAAAAGCTTGACAAGTGAAAACTCTTGAAATAAACTCTATTTGCCATATTTTTTGAATTAAAGTTTTACATATAATAAAATTTCCAAGGAAATAATAGAGCCTCACTCAGAAGAGGATTGCTAGACTCTAGCAGCTAGAGTCAGTGAAAAAATGAAAGATCTGAATTCTGGCGATGATATGATTCACGTAATTTATCTAAAACGTCCGAAAATCCGCTTAAAATCATATTTGTAGATATATAAGAAAAGAATTTTTATTCACTAAATGTACATTTCTTTATGGTTCATCAGTAGTGACACATAAATAATGATAAAAGTTTAAAGT